>VDFB02385433.1:0-156514 GCA_007258455.2 Sequoia sempervirens | reverse complement strand
AATGGAAAAATTCTATACAAGTAAATTAATATATATATATATATATATATATATATATATTTACTTGTATAGATGTTTTCCATTAACGTCATTACATATGCACAAATTAATGTATATATATATATATACATGTATATGTACATATGCATGCATCTTTGCATGAAATATGAGAGTATGTGTATATGCATTTGAATATCAAATGATGCATTTTATAAGGTGATATATATCTATATCTATATCTATATTATATATAATAATGTTTTAAGTAGCGCTAATTATATATCAAAAGCACATGACAAGTATTGAGCACATGATATACGTACATTATAAAGCGCATAAATAAGGGAAAGCACAACAAATAGGAGACTGCGCATAAACAATATTGAATGCATAAGATATTTTAATACTGAGCAAAGTATAACATAGATAGTGCAATATATATAGATGAGACCATATATGTGCAACATTATGAGGCAATGTATATACAAGTAACATTGCTTTAAAGGATTTAAATACTATGTAATACAACTTGGGCATTGCATAGGGTATGGCTCGTGGTAAATAGGAAGCTAGGTGTTTATGTTGCAAAAGTGGACTTAGTCAAATATGAAGGAAATGAGGATATGCAATGCACAAGAAATGTGTCAACCAAATCTTACAATGAACATCGATCCATTTAAAGTGACACAAATACTAGAATATGGCACCAACTGATAAAGTCATGAATCAAATAGAAGTCTATTTCTTCATATGAATTTCTAGAATGTGAAGTATAGAGTCTAAGCCAGTGTATTATAAACTTGGTAAAATCTGTTGGAAAATGTGCCTCAATCTTACTGGCATGTAAACTCTTGAAAGAGCAAAGTCGGTGAGACCCTCTAGAAGTCTTATCGACTAGCAACAATACTCTTATCATTTGAAGTTCTTAGGTCACCGAGACTTCGCTTCTGTCTTGCCGACGGTAGTCATCAACAAGACATGTTGATCGCTATGAAGATTCCAACTCGTTCCGCCTGAGTAGATCTCTTGCCGACAGGTTGGTGTCTGTCTAATGGTTATTGGGGAGACTTGTGGCGATAGAAGTCATCGGGGAGAGGCTTGAACATTCAGAATAACTCATCCCAACAATGTATGTCTCGCCGACGGTTCACAAGTATGTCATCGGGGAGACTCTTGGCTGACAGGTTTGCATTTAGTAAGAACTCTTGCTGATGGACGTGGTCTCGCCGACAGGCTGCTGCATTCGATATAACCTATTGGCGATAGCAGTGGTCTCTCTGACTGTTCTGTGCTCGGTATGATGTCTCGCCGATAGATCTACACAGGATGAATTTATTTTCGGTATGACCTCTCACTGATAGCGATGGTCTGGACAATGCTTATGTAGTGGATATCGATATGATGTCTTAGCAATGGTGGTGACTCTAAGCGATAATGATAGTCGGGCGTTGTGGCATCTGAGAGACATGACCTAGTGTCTCATCGACATGCGACACAGTTTGAACGCCTTGACTGAATGACTATCCTACGTGGTTTGTCTTCGACCAATCAGAGAAGCGAAATGTAAACCGCTAGCAGTTGGACTATTGCGACCGTTCTTGTGAGGAAGATCAACAGACCATGAACGACATGGATATACTCGGTAATTGAAGATGATGATCGGTTCGGTGAATAGTTCAATGTGTGATCAGTGTGTATGAATTAAATTCAGAGAGCATTGTAACTGTGATGTTCGGTACAAGATTGATCAGGAAATTATGCTACTGTAATTTGACATCAGAGAGTGAAGCCTGTACTTTGTATGTAATTTTCTTACTGTAATACAAAGGGGTTTTTCTTGGTGTGGTGGGTTTTTCTCCCGAAAGGGTTTTCCCACGTAAATCTGGTATTCATCTATGTATGTTCATTTCTCTTTTTCTGTTATTTCTTTCCTGTGTATATTAATTGAACTGTAATTGTAAAATTTAAAGTCACCTCTGCATTCTTCCCTGAGGTTTTGACATTAGGAGAGTTTGTTCTGCACCTTAGCTTTCCTTACAAGTGGTATCAAAACTTGGCCAGTTGTGTTATCCTTGTGGGTACGTTGGGTTTTTTGAGTTTTCAGTGGGAGTCTTGTAGAAGATTGGTAATTCAAATTACAGATTAAGATGGCAAGCACATCAGGAAAGATTGAAATTGAGAAATTCAATGGCAGCAATTTTGAGTTATGGAAACTTAAAATGGAAGATTTGTTGGTTGATCGTGATCTTTGGCTTGCTGTGTCTGGAACGAAGCCTACAGGCATGAAGCAAGAGGATTGGGACCTTACAGATCAAAAATCAAAAGGGCTGATAAGGATCTGTTTAGTAGACTCTATTCTTCTGAATGTTCATGAAGAAAAGACTGCATCTTCTTTGTGGAAAAGACTGGGAGCTATTTATCAGGGCAAGTCCTTGGTGAATAAGTTGTTCTTGAGGAAGAAGCTGTACTCTTTGAAAATGCAGGAAGGAGCGTCTGTTGCTGATCATTTGAATGCTTTCAACATGTTGATTGCTCAATTGGCATCTGTGGGTGTGAAGATTGATGAAGAAGATCGATGTATGCTGTTATTATGTTCTTTGCCAGATTCTTGGGATCACTTGGTGATGGCTATTGGGAGTACGACATCCAATTTTAAGATGGAAGATGTTGCTTCTTTGTTATCAGAAGAGATGAGAAGAAAATCTTCTAAGATGGAAAAAAAGGCTCTTGCTGTTAGAGGCAGATCAAAAGAAAAAGGCAAGAAGAAGGACAAGAAGTCCAAATCGAAATCAAAAGGGAGATCAAAGTCTCCTGGCAAGAAGTCCAAGGTGAAGTGGCCGAACAGGGCAACTGGCCATGTTCAGGATTGTAAGAGGAGAAAAAAGAAGAAGTATCTCATTAATGATTCTTCTCTCCAGTGATGATGTCATTGCTCCTTTGGCTGCCATTGCATCAAAGATGTTTTACTGATTGATTCTCGGAGCATCTTTCCACATGACATCTCATAGAGACTATTCACTAAGTATGAACAATAATGGATGGTGGAAGGGCTGTGACGGATAAATGATTCATTTTATGGAAGAAGCTATCGAAGAGTCAAAAATTCAATTCCCTGATGGAAGAGTGAAGGAATTTAGATGTAATGCATATACTGTGTGTGACTAAAATCTACATTCCTGCTAGTAAGTTAACGATATTGAGTACAAGTCACGCTCTCTGAAATGGCCAGCAAGATGACTAGAGGTCTAATGGTGCCATAGGGGTGTTTAGCTTGGCATCGATAAGTCGATGCACATGTCGGGGTAATGCACAGTGTCTTTATTAAGTCGCTTAAAACTACTCAAGGAGAAAAAGATAGAAAAGTTCATGACAGTAAAGTCTATGGAAGTTAAACTCCCAGCAGAAAAGACTATGCCCTGGCATCATAGGCTAGGCTACATTGGAGAAAAAGGTTTAAAAACCTTGAAGAATAAAAACCTGGTTGAGGGGTTTGATGATTGTAACCTTGAATTTGAATTATGTGAGCATTGTATATATGAAAACGTCAACGTATGCCTACTTTAAATCTCTCAAACCGCCACTCATTTACTGATTACATACATCTGAGAGTTTTAATCCAATAAATGTTCTTTCTTTGTCTAAATCAAGATAATATACTGCTCTATCGATGATTATTCAAGAAGGGAATTTATTTATTTTTTGAAAAAGCAGCGGTATGTTCACTATTTCTAGGAATTTAAAACCTGTGGAAAATCGAATTAAAGGAAAATAAAATGTTTATGAATGACAATGCTGTGAAAAGTTTTGTTTTGATCTAGTTCGAAAGAGGTATTGTAAAGATCATGGGATTAAAAGACATAAAAAATACACCCTAAGCACTCCGCGAATAAAATGGAGTTGTTGAAAGGTCTTAACAAGACAAGGATGAAAAAGGAGCACTCTTGGGCGGCGTTACAGCATTGGTTTGGAGGAGAAGTTCAGCTAAGGAAATTGCAATAACATGTTGATTTACGAACCATTCTCCAAATTCCACTCTTGTTGAGAAAACACCTTTGGAAGCATGGTATGGAAAGAAGCCCTCTCTGAGACACATTCGTGTCTTTGGATGTGAGGCATATGCATATGTGCCGAATGAAAAAAAGGTCTAAATTGGAAAACAAGTCTGTTAAATCTATTTTTATTGGCTATAGTGCTGGCATAAAAGGATACAAGCTTTGGAATCTTGATATGAGAAGTTTCTATACGTAGAAGTGTTATCTTCGTGAGCTTTCAAGTTTCTACCTTGGATCTCAAAATGAGACAAAAATCAAAAAATAAAAGGATGTAGTTGAAATTCCTCCGACACCACAAATAAAGAGAATTGAAAATTCAAAATGTACCAAACTAAGGAGAGCCTGGCACTCAAGAAGAACAACAACCTCGCCTCTGCCTCTATGAGGAGGTCAACACGGAAAAAAAAGCAACCCTGGAGCAGGGTATGGGGTTTTCTTTGTTAGATCTACTTGTGCCTATGCTTTAATTTCTATCACTGATGAGCCTAGGACTATGAAAGAGGTATTTAGAATGTCTGATTCAGACTCTTGGTTGTAAGCCATGAATGAAGAAATTGCATCATTAGAAAAGAATGATACTTTGAGTTTGGTGCCCTTGCCTCAAGGCGTAAAAGTCAAGTATTACAAATGGCATTTAAAAGAAAAATAGAGTCTAGATGGCAAAGTGTGGGAAAAGTATAAGGCAAGGTTGGTTTATGTATGGGTTATTCCAAGGTAGAGGGAATAGATTATGGAGAAATTTTTCTCCTATAGCTGCTTCTACATCTATCGATGATTTTGTCACTATGCAAAGATATGACTTAGAGGTTGAACAGATGGATGTGAAGACAACATTTCTTCATGGTGATCTTGAAGAGACGAGAAGTCCCAAACCGAAAGCACTTTGCGGGAAAAGCCGATATATTCTAGGAAATGGAAAATAAATGCATTAAGGAAAAATAGAAAAATTTTGGCTCACCGCAGTAAGTATATTAATAATTTTATGGGAGAGATTTTGTATGAATGATTGCAAGAAGCTAGTTGTTCCAGCTTTGCAAGGAACAGTTATCTCAATAAGACCATTCAAAATCTTCTACCGAAAGATAGAGAGGACATGACCAGAGTGCCTTATGCTATGCGCAAATATGCTTAATATGCACTTTGTCTCAGATAAGGCCGCATTGCCCAAGTAGTGGGAGTGCTTAGTTGTGCCGAGCATGGAAAAATCCTGAAGGGACATTATTGAGACTGTGAAAAGAGTATTCAGATATTTGAAGGGCACTTCAGAATATGCATTGTGTTACCATGGCAATTTGGTTGAATCATAGAGGACTCTCAACATTCTAGGCTATGTGGATTCTGATTGGGCGGGGGACATTGACAGTAGGAGATCCACCAGTGGATATATTTTCATGATGAATGGTGGCGTAGTTAGTTGGATGAGTACACAGTCGTGAGTCGCTTGTCTCAATTACGTGAGGCGTAGAATATGGCAAAGAACACATCAGAAGCATAACTGGGTTAAAACGCTTGTGTTCTAACATTGGGTTTGATGCGGGTGATAATAGCAATATAATCGGTGATAGTCGAGTGCTATTTGTTCGGGCAAAAATACTACTTTCCATGCCAGATGAAATATATTGATGCGATTACTTTGTAATGGTGATATGGTGGAGGATGAAAAGGTCTCTAGAAAAAGTGATAATTCGAAAATGTTGTAGATGCATTGATGAAGCCGGAGTCGCCAAACAAGTCTGTAGGTGCTACTGAGGCCTCAAGTGTCTGAATTTTAGTAGAATTTGTTAGGTTTGGAGGTGCCAAGAAGATCTTCGGCCAAGTGGAGGATTGTTGGAAAATGTGCCTCAATCTTACTAGCATGTATAATCCTGAAAGAGAAAAGTTGGTGAGACCCTATGGAAGTCTTATCGACTAGCAGCAGTACTCTTATCATTTGAAGTTCTCAGATCACCGAGACTTCACTTCTGTCTTGCCGACGATAGTCATCGGCAAGACATGTCGATTGCTATGAAGATTCCAACTTGTTTCGCTCGAGCATATCTCTTGCCGACGGGTTGGTGTCTAATGGTTATCGGGGAGACTTGTGGTGACAAAAGTCATCAAGGAGAGGCTTGAACATTCAAAATAACTCATCCTGACAATGTATGTCTCGCTGATGGTTATTCACAAGTATGTCATCGGGGAGACTCTTGGCTGGCGGGTTTGCATTCGGTAAGAACTCATGCCAATGGACGTGGTCTCGCCGATAGGCTGGTGCATTCGATATAACCTCTTGGCGATAGCGGTGGTCTCTCCGACTGTTTTGTGCTCGGTATGATGTCTCGCCGATAGATCTACACATGATGACGGTGTTTGGTATGACCTCTCGCTGATAGCGATGGTCTAGCCGATGCTTCTGCAGTGGATATCGATATGATGTCTTAGCGATGGTGGTGACTCTGAGCGATAACGACAGTTGGGCGTTGTGGCATCGGGGAGACACGGCCTAGTGTCTCACCGACATGCGACACAATTTGAATGCCTTGACTGAATGACTATCCTACGTGGTTTGTCTTCGACCAATAAGAGAAGCGAAATGAAAACCGCTAGCAGTTGGACTGTTGTAGCCGTTCCTGTGAGGAAGATCAACAGATCATGAACAACATGGATATACTCGATAATTGAAGATGATGATCGGTTCGGTGAATAGTTCGATGTGTGATTAGTGTGTATGAATTAAATTCAGAGAGCATTGTAACTGGGATGTTCGGTACAAGATTGATCAGGAAATTATGCTGCTGTAATTTGACATCAGAGAGTGAAGCCTGTACTTTGTATGTAATTTTCTTACTGTAATACAAAGGGGTTTTTCTCCCGAAAGGTTTTTCCCACATAAATCTGGTGTTCATCTGTGTATGTTCATTTCTCTGTTTCTATCATTTCTTTCGTGTGTATATTAATTGAACTGTAATTGTAAAATTTAAAGTCACTTCTGCATTCTTCCCTGAGGTTTTGACGTTAGGAGAGTTTGTTCTGCACCTTAGCTTTCCTTACAAAATCTACTCAATTCAGAGGTCAACCCAAAACTCGTAAGCTTATGATGGTGAAGCATTATGTATTCCTTCATAAACTCAAAGTTACCTAAACTACCTTAATTAAGTTATCCTACTGTTGAAATTCCATAAAACTATAAAACAATAAAAGTATAAACTGGAACTAGTTGCTATGGGTACCTATAGCTAAGATTGTAACTGAGTTGTACTAATGAAATAATGTTGTATCAACTGAAAACTTAATAAAAACTAATGACTCAACTAAACTATCCTCTAGAGTGCTACTAATAACCATTACATGCATATTCACAAAAAATCATTAACAATAAGCAAGAGATAACATTCTAATTAGCTTGCATATGATTCATGAAACAATAATAAACTACTAACAACTATTCATACATAAATAAATAACTAAAAATGAAGTGAAGAACAATACCTTGAGTGGCCTGCCCAAGTAAGTATTGCCACTTTAATTGAACCCAAATCTAACTAATAGATTCTACACATCCCATAAGATTAACTCCATTCATTGCACTTCATAAAAGATTACTAAAGATCTTTCCATAGATTGGAATCAATCATTCTGAATATTTCATGTCTTGAAACTTAAAGTAATTTATAAAGTAAAACTGAGAAAAACCAACTAACTATCCTATGGATTCAACCAACAACTTTATACAAGCTCAAGGGAATCTTTATTGAAAGCAACAACTTAACTAGAATCATTAACTCCACTCCCAGATAATAGTGTGTAGAATTAAGACTTGAATTATTCAACCTATAACTGAAAAGGAAATAGAATCCTATCAAAACTAGAACTCTCTCAAAACAGAATTGTATGAAAATATACAACCACTTGTCAAAATTCCACGAGTGAAGGAGACCTCTTTTTCAACATTTACTAAACTAGTTATAATAACGCACGTCCAACCTTCATTAAGTGCATTTGATCAACGATTACCACATTCAACTTAACCTCAAGCTTCCCTTGTTTTAGTGTCCAATCATTCATTTTGCTATGGGTTCATCTTGCAATTGCTGCACCATGGTTCCTCTTTAGCTGCAAAACAAGTTAATTCCGCAAAACATGTCACAAGGATAACTATCACAATTAACTCAGCATTCCATCAACATTCCACACATATATTCATATAAACCATATAATGCTAATATATTATAACCATAATTCCATCATCATATTTAAGGTTTAAGTCTGCATAATGGATATGAAAAGATAGTATAATGTAGGAACATTGCCTGGAAAGGGTATCTAAAAGTATCTTGGAACATGTATAAAAACAATAGAAAATAGCCATTATCTAGACCTATCATGAAGCAATCTGTAAAATGCAAAAAGAAGTCAAGTACTCAGCTATGCTAATATATTATAACCATAATTCCATCATCATATTTAAGGTTTAAGTCTGCATAATGGATATGAAAAGATAGTATAATGTAGGAACATTGCCTGGAAAGGGTATCTAAAAGTATCTTGGAACATGTATAAAAACAATAGAAAATAGCCATTATCTAGACCTATCATGAAGCAATCTGTAAAATGCAAAAAGAAGTCAAGTACTCAGCTATGCCAAGTAATTCAACCTATAGGAGGCAATTGCCTTGCATTTCTGATCATTATTCTTGTTGTCTATCTTAACATCCACTGATTCTTTTTTGTTGCATTTGTGTTTGTTGTGCAATGAATTTTGCTGCCACCTTTTACTGTTTTTGCTAAGTCAAACTTTTTTGAGTTGAGAAGTGTCAATTTGGGTACCATGTTTCCAACCTTTAGTTGTTAATCTTTTTGTATAAATAGAGGTGCCTTTCACTTCAAATGGGACGCATTCTTGCATTCTAATTCCCTAATTTTCTGAGTGTTACTCTGCTACAATATTGAGTTATGAGGTTGAGAGGTTTTTAGTGTAAGATTAGTGAGAGTTTAGAGAGATTTCTTTGTGAGATTTGGTCAAGGGAAGGATTTACAAACTATTTGGTGGAGGCTACGCTAGGAAACCCATTATATCAGTTGGAGCTATCTGATTTCAGGCATGCTACTTCTCTACTTTATTTTCTATAGTTCTCTACTTTATTTTCTATTTTAAGTTGGAAAAATTGCTTGGTTTAGCTTGTTTATTTCTTGATGGATTCTTGTATTCATGAAATATTTTGGTTGGATTTCATTTATACTTATATGTTTATGCATATGTTCTAAATATTGGACAGTTATTAGAACTTATACTTAGTCAAGTAGACTATAATATCATTACATTTAGGTGATATCTTGAATTGATATCCTATGAAGTTAGGTGAATCATTATGGTTAATGTGGATAGCAACACCACATGAATAAAGGCATAATAGGCATATCATCATTGATAGGTTGATAACCTTATCGATAATTTATATGTAAACTGTATTGAGAAGAGGAATTTGAGTGTAGAAGCACCAAATATTATACAAATATAGAGAACATTGTGAACATGTGAATATTTGACTCTTACTGAATGTAGAAGTTATTTGGTTTGTTTGTGATCTCTCGATCATTACATTACTTTTGTTGGAAACCCTAGGTTGGGAATAACCTATTTTGTAGGGTTGTCTATGAGATTATTGATTGAAGAAAATAAGTTGGGTTTAACCTATATGATCTACTTGATGAATTGATTGTTGAATATACTTTCATTTGGAGTCATTTTATTGTTGAGACCATACTTTTGAGTGAGTCCTTTATTGATGAGATTATATTTTGACTGAAGTCATTTATTGTTGAAAGTTATACTTTTTAATTGAGGTCATTTATTGTTAAGTTTATACTTTTGAAGGGAGTCATTTAATGTTGAGATAAACCCTTGATTGGAGACTTTATAGTTGGGATTGTATCTTTGGTACTAGAGTCATTTAATGATGTGACGTTATGCTTACCTGTATGTTTAATTGGTAAGTAAGAGTTACTTTGAGTTATTTACTAAGTAGATGTGTTAGATAAACATAGAGGAAATAGGTTGTTCCTGGGGTTAAAGATAACCTAATGGAGGGAATTGCCTATGCATAGAATATGTATAGCCTTAACAAATCGAGCTATGGAGGTGTGTGAATAAGATGAAATCCACTCTAAATCTTGGGTGATGAATACTTTGGCCAAAGTAGTGTAAGTTGCCATTGTTTAAACTGTCAATTCATTGTGACCTAGTTAGACATTCTAGTACGAGATTGTCATACTCGTAGGTAGAAGCTACCGTATGATTAAGTTCTAGATTATAGGACACGATACTAAGCTCAGGGAAGGCTAGTATTATGGGGTTATCCAACCAATCTCTTCATCAAAGGTTAGGGCCATCTTACCTGATAGGTAGATGTGTGGGGGACCCTAGTAAGTCCATGGTTGGCAGAAAAGCGCTTGAGTGATGCTTCTCCTCATTAGTTGGTAGCCAAAGATTTGAAGGTGGACAACCTGTACCATATGTATTTCTAGTGTTGGAAGCTCAGAAGAGCTATGTATGTACTTTGTACCCATTTGTATGAAAAGATGTTAACATGAATGTTGTACTTGAGTTTATTCTATATGAAATCAATGTTATGGAAAGATTTGTGAAATTATGATGGAATGCAATGGAAGTTTGAAATAGAGTTTATTTCATATGTACATGTAATTTACATTTTTGAAAAGAAAAAATTATTTATATGTTTGGCATCATGGTTTATTCACTTGTGGGATAAAACTTAGGAATTTTTTTTAGTAGAATATTGGACATGTTACATGTGGTATCAGAGCTACCAAGTTTAACTCTAGAACCTGAGCTCATTACGTAAGTAAAACGTAAACCTTATTGGAAGTTATTGGTTGAGAAGTTCTTACACCAAGATGGCAAGAGGAAAGGAACAAAGGGGAAACAAAAAGGAAGTAAAGATTCCTAAAAACTTGTTTAAAAGTTTGGGACTAGTAAGAATTGTCCCCGGAGATGAAAACTCCTAAATCAACAACTTATTAGGATATATCTTGGATTGTGGAATATTATGCAACCAAATTCAGTAGAAATTTTTTGGGGGATTGCCAAAGGGTACCTTCACCCTATGAAATAGCTAAATGACTCTAAGGGATAGATAGGATTGAAGTAATCCCCCTTATTGATAGCAACCTGTAGTTGCAAAGAGTCTAGGATTTTGGATTAAGGATATGTGTATGCCTTATTGGAATATAACTAATTGATAAGCATAAATTGGAAACCTAGTTGAAGTAGAAATACAATGTTTTGTGAATCAAAACAACTAGAAAGGTATCCAAGAGATTGGATAACCCATGGAAAATCTGATTCAGTACAAGGTTAAAATCTTGCAAGGATAATCAATGTCAAAAGTGAAAGTTGATACCTTAGAATAAAGGTTAGAGACCAAATTGGTCGGTAAAGGGAAACAACTTAAAAGGAGATGGAAGTTGACATGAATCCACCAATCGGAATAGGCAAGGTCAAATTGGAGTTCTGATTAAGATGATAAAAAGAAGGAAAGCAACTTTAGAAATGCTTAAGGTTATGAGAGAATAAAGTTACCAAGAATTGGGACAAAAGTACTTGGAAGGATGATTGCAAGTTGGGAACTAAAAAGTAAATCAGACTAATCCAAAAAAAGGTTTGACTAGAACATAGTTTGTTTGAAAGTTCAGATTAAACTCACCAACTAGTCAAGAAAAATAAACATATGTTTAGGGATTCCAAAAGGAAATTGATATGGAGGGAGACTGTGTGTCAAATAGAAAGAATAATTTGGAAACAACTCACAAAGGTGAGGACACAATTGATAAAAGGATCCTTAGGCAAGCTCGTTAGCACATCAATGAAAGGGGCTATACAGATGTGGGATATTCTTCTACTATGGTTAAAAAGGCTATTAGTATACATGGAAAAGAGAATTGGAATGAAACACTAGAGTACCTCTTAGCTTGTAAAGTTGTTGATTAATCATTAGATTTCGTTATGGTGGATCCAACTATTGATTCTGAGAGATTAGAAGGGTAATGATGAAAACAATTTTGGGAATGAAAAATTGTATTCAAGGCATACCATGGAGGGTAAGAAAGGAAAGTAATAATCCAACAAGAAGGAATGATAAATCAATTCAATTTCGAGAAAGCGAATGTTTGTTAAGAGTTCAACCTTGAAATGATCTAATGTTGTGGAAACACTAGGGGGAAGAAGGAGAGTAGATAGACTCAGATAAAGTACCCCATACAATGAAGTTTATTAATGCATTTTCAACATCGAAGAAATTTTGACTTCTCTATAAGTCATGATTCAAAGACCTACAACCGAAGTCATATATATGACCGCAACAAGGTTGGTAAAGTTAAAAGGATAAACTATTGGAATTATTGTTGGAGAAAGGTAGTAGAAAGGTCAAGGTTTATGACCAATAGAAATATTTGCAACACAAAATTCTATATGAAATTGTTTCAAAAGAGAAAATTGATGAAATCATCGATACTTTGGAGATAGGCAGTATACTTGATCATGGAAGGCAAGAATATTGCCTATGCAATAGAAAAAGGAAGAATTATATACTCATGATATGAGTTATAGAGAAAATGATCATGCTTGAAGCTAGGTATGTAATAATTGCTGACATTTTTAGGAAGACAATGTCAAGTCAGAATGAATTAATGATAATTGCTACTCGAACTAGTATAAATGCATATTGGAAAAAATAGATTGAGCTGAAAATTGGATTACAACTTTGGAAATAATCAAAGGACGAATAAAATTTGGGGTATGGATGACCTAAGGGGAAGGATTTAGCTTTGCTATCAATATATAAATATTATATTTCAAGAATTAAATGTGGTATAAGTCCACATGGAAGAAGTTTTTACCTAGATGGGATGGACTACTATGCATAGAAGAAAGAACCTATGTACCCAAATTTTGAAAGATTAAGGAATGAGATGAGGTGAATTGATGTCATACTTAGGTCACATAGTGATGACAAAATTATTTGACAAATAGGAAACCACTAAAATCTAGAAAGGGATAGAGTAAGATGCTGCAAGGAATGTAGCTAGATGTTGTCCAGTATGCCAGAGGATGAAAGTAGGATATCGTCATCGGCAAGACTTGTATATTCTTATGAAATACCAATAAGGAAGCAATATATCATTAGAACAGTTTGATCTTTCTATGTCGATGGAATTGACATAATGTTATGGTGGATAGACTCACCAAGGTAACCAATATAGATTGGGAAGCTTAATCTATAGGATATTAAGTCCAAAATAGCAAATTGTGTGAAGCAATTGCTTAATGTCCCCGAGAAGATTAACTTGGATGAGGACAACAAGTAATGATAAGGTTTTGTGTAAACCATGATCATCTTATGAAAATTCAATATAATGAATGTTCAATTTATTATTATAAGTTAGCCTGTTTGGTAAAAGGGATAAACCAAATCTTGGAGGATTTGTAGGATACTTATATTACAATAAACTTCTATCATTGATATTAGAAGGATTGAATCTTTATAAAGTTGAGAAAAGATAAGAAATAGGATTAACCTTAGACCAAAAAGGTTGTCAAATGGAATAGTAGATCAAGAGGATCAAGGAAAACTTGTTGAAACAAGATTAAAACTATGAAGCATTATAATTATGCTTAAGGTAGATGGTTGTGTTAGTGATGGACAATCTCGACTTTTGAGTTGTCTGAAGGTGTAAACACCAAAAGAAAGGATGGGATCCATGTGTAGTGTACAATACACCGACATTCCTTATCTATTGGGTTACAACAAGGATATATTCATTAGCCAATGAGAATGTGTTTTCCAGTCACTAGGGTATAGGTGTCATATAGGATATGGTCACTAATGTGCTTATGAAGTACAAGGGAGTTAATATGATTATGAAGTATAGCTCTTAAAGGGAAAGCATGCGTGAAGCACACAAGTTCTCCCTATATGTTAGTTTAGAACCTCAGTGCAAGGTCTAGCATGGACGAGATTGCAAAAGGTCATGTTTTGAGGGAAGGGTGTTTCACTAGCTTGCCAATGCGGTAGGGTTGACAAGGTAGGGGCATCGTGAAAAAATGCCTCATAGAAATGGGGTCTCACGGTGATGTATGTTATTAATAGAATATGCTTATTTCTTACATAATGAGAAAATGGAAGGTAAAACTTTATTTGACTTAATGAATAGTTCTTTAAATCATCGGGGACGATAATTCACAAGGGGGGAAGTATGTTACACCCCATTTCATTGTTACTGAGTTACTTTTACCTTCATGAGTGAAAGTGTTGATAAATGCAAACCCTGACTTTAATATGTTTACTAGATGAATGAAATATATAGATATGAATTAAGATGTTATTGCTTTGAAATGAATGAATATGTTTATGTTGACGAAATACGATGAAAAGATATGTATTACAATGTGAATATTCTAATGCTTTATGGATGTAGATGTTTTGATGATGCAAATGGATTTATTATGAACGTCTAACTACCTTGGTGTTGCACTAAGCTATATGCAAGAACAGGTCGAGCCTCTAGAAGAGAGGGGAAGTATCACTCAGGAGGAGAGAATTGGTAGGGTAACCCCTAAATGAGTCTAAATGAGCTTTCACACATTCACTTCTAGTGTAGTCGAGTCAAGTCAACATCCTAGAAATGGTAAGTTACCTTAGTCTTGTTTGTGGATGAATAGGAGAGTATGTCTGGTCGTCTTTGATTGTTTGTGGTTTTGGTATTAATCATTGGGTTATTGATTGTTCTTGGTTTGGGAATGTTTGGGTAGGATTGTTGTTTATTGTCTTTGAATGAGTTCCTTTACCATACGGTCATATTTAGATAATAGTTGATTAATATATATATGTAAGAGTGTATATATGTATAAATGTATGGGTTTATGATAAATCGCATAAATAAATATATCATATACATGAGCATATCGTATAGTAAATATGGTATACATATATATATGCTCATCAACGAATATGTAAATGTGTTTAAAATTCAAGGCATGATATATATATATATATCCGCATATGTAATGACATTAAAGGAAAATGTCTATACAAGTATATATATATATATATAAAATGCTTTAAGTAGCATTGATTATATATCAAAAGCACATGACAACTATTGAGCACATGAAATACCTACATTATAAAGCGCAAAAATAAGGGAAAGCACAACAAATAGGAGACTGCGCATAAACAATAATGAATGCATAAGATATTTTAATACTAAGAAAAGTATAACATAGATAGCACTATATATATATATATATATATATATATATATATATATATATATATATATATATATATAACCATAAATGTGTAGCATTATGAGGTAGTGTATATACAAGTAACATTGCTTAAAAGGATTTAAATACTGTGTAATACAACTTGGGCAACACATATGGTATGACACGTGGTAAATAGGAATATAGTTGTTTGCGTTGCAAACATGGACTTAGTCAAATATGAAGGAAATGAGAATATGCAATGTTGGAATGTGATGTTGTTGATTGTTGTCATTAATGGTTGTCATTGATGTCAACATATCTTGGTTGATTGTCTGAGGTTCGGTTGTGATGCTTTGGTGATCCAGATTGGCATGCTCCAGATGTTGTGTTGTGATGTTCTATCTTTGGTTGTGCTTGTCCTAGTCCCATTCATTTTACAACATAATGAGATACATTCTTATGGGTCTGGACTGATTTGGAAATTGGTTAATGTGCTCTGGAACATTGTTTGTATTGTAACGTGTATATCCCATTCTTGGGTCCCAAATATCATGGTAAATATGTAGCATGTTGATTTGAGCGAGGAGGTTTTGTATGGTCCATGTTTCATTCCTCTCCATCATGGGAATGTTTTGTGGCGACCTAATTCAAATTGTGTTCGGCCGACTTAGGAGATTATGAAGGCATGGAATTGTATAAGTAAAAGTTGATCCTGTTCGATGAAAGCAAGTGTGGTGAATGCGAATCTGCAAATCCAGATATTGTGTAGTATGCGAAAGTATACAGCCGAAGGCAACAAACATTGAGATTCTATCCAATGTCATCGTTGGTGACAGTTATTTCAGTGGTGGATTCCCTTTCATCATTCTTCTGGCAGTGAGTCGTTTTCTGTTGGCAGTGAGCCTTTCTCTTTTAACAGTGACCCTTTTTTATTTTTGGTTGTAATAGTTGGGCAGTGAGCCTTACCTCCAGTGAGCAATTTGGAAGCAAGCCCTTGTAAAAATCACTTTAACCGGTGTCCCTTAACTGGTGTTTTATAATTGATAATTAACATTCTTTGTGGTTTTTCCCTTCTCTAGTTTCCACATAAATTCTAGTGTTCATTGTGCATGATGTTGTGTGCTTTCATGTTCATATATGTTAGATTATTAGTTGATTGATTTAAGTTTGCTTCAGATTAATTAAAGTCAAGAAAATTGTTTTATAATAATTGATTCACCCCCCCTCTTAGTTATCTAGACTATTCAATAATGCAACGCATAAGAAATGTGTCGACCAAGTCTTACAATGAACATTGATCTATTTAAAGTGGCACAAATACTAGAATGTGGCACCAACTGATAAAGGCAAGAATCAAACAAAAGTCTATTTCTTCATATGAATTTCCAAAATGTGAAGCAATCTCTAAAATGCAAAAACCGTCAAGTACTTAGCTATGCCAAGTAAGTCGACCTGTAGGAGGCAATTTCCTTGCATTTTTTATCATTATTCTTGTTGTCTATCTTAGCATCAACTCATTCATTTTTGTTGCATATATGTTTGTTGTGCAATGAATTTACCTACCACCTTTTATTGTTTTTGCTAAGTCAAACTTTCTGAGCTGAGAAGTGTTAATTTTGGTACCCTATTTCCAGCCTTTAGTTGTTAATCTTTTTTGTATAAATAGAGGTGCCTTTCACTTCAAATGGGATGCATCTTGTATCCTAATTTCCTAATTTTTTGAGTGTTACTCTACTGCAATATTGAGTTGTGAGGTTGAGAGGTCTTTAGTGTAAGATTAGTGAGGATTTAGGGAGATTTCTCTGTGGTATTTGGTCAAGGGAAGGATTTGCAAACTATTTGGTGGAAGGTTGCGCTAGGAAACCCGTTATATCAATTGGAGTTATCTGATTTCAAGAATCATCAATAGGGATTGCAATTGAGAATAGTCAACTACGACCATGTAAGAAGGTAAGAAGGGAAAGCACAAAATAGTAACATATTAATGAATCTAGTTAACTATTTTGTCTAGATACACATTTCCTTTTAGATGGCAAGTTTGTTTTCTAAAGAAGTTAAATTTGGATTTGATGGGCATTCTAAGGAAAGGAAGTCGAGAGCTAAAAAGGGTTGACATTTTTTGAAAGGAATATCAACTACTTATAAACACCAATTTTAACAAGTGCCATTCATTACAATACAATAATTATTCAAATGCCCAATTTTTGCACTAGAATGTCCTAGTCTGTTGCAACTCTTGTATATTTCTTCACAAGACCTATTCATTCTATTTGTAAACTCATTGGGTGGTTATGTACAATATAATGCATAAATATATTTGCTAGCCACACAAACTGCATTAAGAGAAAATTTATGCTAGTTTAAATCATATTTGATTTGAAGGGACATCCTCTATAGTATATTAGCCAGATGCAAAGAATGCATCAAAAGCAAATTCAAGGAAAATCAAATCGAATATGAGGATGGTCGAAGGGACATCTGATATGATGTCTTCCAGCGATCCAAAAATTATTTATCGGCAACTAAACAATCTTCACCAGAGTGAGACAACTTCTCAGTTCAAACCTCACAACTGATAATAACTAGCAATCACACCTTGGTGTGCAATGGGTACACTAAAGCGGTCTGGAAGATCAATGAGGAAAAAAATTGGTTTAATTTTCGCATACATTTGTGTAGGTCATTTAAAAAATGATTTTTGTTGATATATTAATATTATTATCATTATTATTATATATTTGTATTATATAATAATATTATTATATTTTTATTATGTTATATTATTATTATCTTATTAATGATTGGATTAGGTATTGTATTATATTACATTTATATTAATATCTATTTTATTATATTTATATTATATTATATTATGCAATTATATTAAATCATATTGTAATATGTAGTTATATTAAATAATCATATTTATACTATATAATATTATATAAATATTTATTATATATATATTTTTATACAATAGGGGCATCCTTGCAGCCTAGCCCAACGGCCCAACAACCCTTATTTTGGGTACCTGGGGTGCGCTGGGGCGAGACTAGTCCCCTATATTTATTATATTATTATATATTGTATTATATTATATTTATATTATCATATTGTATTAGACCATATTGTAGTATATATATATATATATATATATTTATATTTACTATTATATTATTATTTTTTACTAATATAGTATTATTAATAATAGTAGTATATTATTAATATTAAAATTATATTGTATTATATTATTCTGATTATTAAATTATTCCAACTGTTATATTGTTATTATTATTTTTAAATATTATACTCAGTAAAATATTATTATCCTTAATATTATATTCTTAATAATAAAATATTATTAATATTATGAATATTAGTATTAAAATATTATATTATTTTACTATTATTATATGATTATCAATATATCATTTTTATTATTATATTAATAATATTAAATTATTATATTATAGTATTTTTATATTATTGTTCTATTATTGTATTATATTAATATTATTATATTATTGTTATTATATTACTAATAATATATCATAGTAGCATATTTTTTATTATATTAAATGATTAATAAACACAATATTTATAAATAAATATGATATAAATTAACTATTAATATTTCTATAAGTAAAAATTTCTCGCTTCTCTCTCCTTTGCCCGTGTTTGAACTACTTGCGTGCATGGTAGACTCTGCGTTGGGGGTACCCCACGGTCCCCCCTTATCCTCCCCTAATATGATCCTCACCCAGACACGTGCAGGCTCATGTCCCTTGGGGGCCACTCCTGGCTTGTCCGTTTCAGGCGTTCCCATGTTTTCGGGTTAGCCTGGGTCACTTGTGATTCCAATTTCGTCTGGTGTGGAAGTGTCGGTGGTCGTTGTCTTACTGAAAGTTAAAGGATGGAAGAATGTGCTGACTAATAGTAGTCAAAGTGCTAAGGGCCCCTCTCCTCGCCTTGAAGAAGAAGTTACTTCTACGGGTACTGACTTTGCTATCCCTAATTCAGTAGTGATAGGATTGTTTCCTGAATGGAAAATGCGATGGTGGGTCGCTTCCTCTCCTTTTGAACTTCGATGGATATGGTTCGGAGATGGGCTGTAGCTAAATGGCGCTTCAAAGGAAGTGTGGACATTTGTGCTATGACAGGCGTGCTTTTCCTTTTCAAGTTCACGACTTCGAAAGACTTAATCGTGGTCCTCTCTTCTGGCCCTTGGGTATATGGAAAGCATAGTCTGGCATTATGCCGCTGGAAGATGGGGTTCGACCCTACAATGGATCTTAATAAATCGATGTTGGTTTAGGTCCGCATGCCTGGTTTGCTTCTGGAATACTGGGATGAATCCATATTCAAATGCATTGGGGATTCCTTGGGCTAGTTGATCACTTCAGACTCCATTACCCAGTCCAAATCCAGGTTAGTTTTTGCTCGTTTTTGTGTTAATATCAAAGTGCATAAATCTCTACCTAACTCTATGAAGCTATGCTCTAAGTTTGGTTCCTAGAACCAACAAGTCTGTTATGAGAATGTTGTGGTTTACTGCTAGAAATGTGCTAAACCTGGCCACCTAATCTCGGACTGCAAAACTTTTTTTAAACATGTGCCTAACCCTGGTGAGTCTGCTGTTGAAGACCACTACCCCTTTAAAGAAGACATTTTGAAGATTGTTTACTCTCCGGACAAGTCTGTCTCGCCCAATTTGGTTGACCCTCAGGTTGGCTTTGCTTGCCACTCTGTTGGGGAGAAAGCCTCCCTTGGGGACTTGATTTTGGTTCCTACTGCTCCTGCTATGGCCGAGGTTATGCCTAGTTGTGGGGTTCAGGGGGTTGGTGCTCCTTCCCCCGGCCAGGTTCTATGGGGGGATGGTGAAAATAGTGACTCCTTGAAGGAAGATGGGATTATCCTTTCTTTTGGGCCAAGTGTGACCAGAGGTGAAGAAGACGAAATCATGGAAGAAGAGGTTGCTAAAGTTAAAGATGAGACTGTTGAAATGGACTTAGTGGGTTTGACCTAGGAAAAAACATTGGAGGAGGAATTATGGTCAACCCCAAAGAAAAAAGGGAAACAGAGGAAAGCGGATGTGGGTGGCAACTCTAAACCAGGAAGGCCCAACTAGCGATAGACTAGGCAGAGAGAGACAACGAAAGAGATAGCCATTGGTAAACAAAGGACAATGGAAGTGTCCTCAAAGAAGGGTAAAAAATGAAGGTCTTGTCCTGGAATGTGCGAGGGTTGAATAGCTCTCACAAACAACTAGCATTGAAAATCTATGTTTTAGAACATAAGATTGATGTTTTACTTCTACAAAAAACAAAAATGAAGAAAACTAACTTTGATAATATTGCAAAGTATATATGGTCGGGTGCCCTTGTCTCTTGTAGTGATGTTGAGGGTGCGTTTGGTGGGCTTGTTGTGTTATGGAACCCTAACAAGATCAATGGGTCTGAAATTTTTCATTGCCGAAGCAATGTGGGAGTCATGTTTTCTTACCTAGGTGGCTCTTGGTCGCTTATTAATGTTTGTGCCCCTAACCAGAGGAATGCTAGGAATGCCCTATGGCTGAAGCTTACTGATTGGATAAATAATAATAAGGGGTCATGTTGGTTGGTGGCTAGGGACTTCAACTCTCCCTTGTATCCTTCAGAGAAATGTGGTGGTCTGGAGGATTACTCTGACAACATGGCTGATCTGGCAAATTTTCTGAGTGTTACCGGCCTGGTTGACATTGACTTGTTGGGTCAATCCTTTACATGGACCAATAGGCTTCTTAGGGATGGATTGATTCAAGTTAGATTGGATAGATTTTTTTATTCCCACAATTGGACAACCCTGCTCAGTGCTAATCTTCTTGCCCTGCCCAAGACTGTTTCTGATCATAACCCTCTGTTGTTGGTCATGAATGATCGATCTGTTGTCAGACCTTTCCCATTCTGGTTTGAGTTAATGTGGAACTCCCATCCTGATTTTAGGAATAAAATTGTTGAATGGTGGAACATTCCTGTACATGGCTCCCCCATGTTTAGGATCTTTTACAAACTTAAACATATCAAATGTATGGTGAAAGGTTGGAATAAGAGAGTTTTTGGGGATGTCTTTCAGGAAAAAAAACAAAAAGAGCCCTAGGGGATAAGTTGAAGATCATCCAAAAAAAGATGGAAGAAGGGGATGTTAGCCTGTCAACCTGCAATTAGGAAAGAGAGAATTGCAGGGAGTGGGAAAAAATTTTAAGAAAGGAGGAAATTTTCTGGAAACAAAAATCTAGAGTTCAATGGCTGCAAGAAGGGGACATGAATACCTCTTTTTTTCATGTTTTTGCTCTAAAACACAAGAAAATGAATTAGATAACTAAGCTGCAAAATGAGCAGGGGGTTGTGGTCAATACGCCTACCCAGATTGGTCTCTTGGCATCAAACTATTTTTAGAGGGCTTATTTAGCTCCTGCTGAGGCCCCCAATTCGGCTTTGGACAATCTGTTGTTGGATCCTCTCCCGACCACCATTACCCAGGATGATAACCTTAACATCCTCTATGATGTCACTCATGTGCAAGTCTATCTGGTTGCTTTCAGTATGGGTTCCTATAAGGCGCTTGACCCGGATGGTTTCCCCCTTGCCTTCTTCCATATATTCTGGGATATTGTAGGCGAGGACCTTGTCTTGGCTACTAGAGATTTCTTCAAATCTGTTTAGATCCTCAAACAATTGAACCACACTTCTATCACCTTAGTTCCCAAGGTTGCTAATCCCTAGTTAATGACTTATTTCAAGCCCATCAACCTATGCAATATCATTTACAAAATATTCTCTAAAATCTTGGTGAATCGACTTAAACCTCTCCTAGAAAAAATATTAGCCCTGCCCAAAAAGGTTTTGTTCCTGGTCGTCATATATTATATGCTACCATAACTACACATGAATTGTTCCACTCGATGGACAGATGCAAAAATACAAGTATGGCCCTCAAATTGGATATTTCAAAAGCATATGATAAGGTGTTATGGGACTTCATCCCCAAAGTCCTAGCTAAGTTTGGTTTTGACCAAGGGGTGGTCAACCTCTTGATGGAATGCATTACCACGATGAGGTACTATGTTCTGGTTAATGGGGCCCTCTTTGGTTTCTTTAATGTTGGGAGAGGCATCAGATAGGGTGATCCCCTCTCACCCTATTTATTTATCATGGTTGCGAATGTCTTGAGTAGGAACATATCCAAACTGTTGTTGGAGGGGTCTATTAAGGGAGTTAAGGCTGCCTCTTCTTTGGAACCTACTGTTATCCAACAATTCATGGATGATACGATTCTCTTTAGGAAAGCCTCTATGATTGAAGTTAGGAAATGGAAAAGTTGTCTCAATAACTATGTTGCTTGTTCCGGACAATGTATAAATTATAATTAAAGCATGATTTACTTCTTCAACAACACTCCTACTCTTCAAGATCGGGTGACTGTTGTCCTTGGTTGTGTGAGTGGCTCTCTCCCATTGGTGTATCTAGGATTACCCCTTATTGTCAAGGAAGTCACTCCTACCTTCTGGAACTCGGTTCTTGAAAGGATTCAAAGGAAGTTGGCAAGCTGGAAAGGCTCCATTCTCAGTCATGCTGGAAAACTGCAACTCATGTCTGCTGCCCTCCAAGGGATCCCTGTTTACTTCCTCTCCATCTTCCTTGTGGTGGGCTTGGGATTAGGAATATCCTTAGCACCAATAATGCTTTGCTTGCTAAGGTGGGTTGGGACCAATTGAGGAATAAAAAGGATCAGTGCAAGATTATGAAGGCTAAGTATCTTCACAATAGACCTTTGATTAAATGCCTCTTTGATGATCACCCCTCGGGTTCTTTGGCTTGGAAGAACATTTGCAGAATCTAGGGGTTGCTCATGACCAGGATGAAATGGAAGATTGAGAATGGTAACAGTATTAGATTTTGGGAAGACCCTTGGTTTTTAGACACACCCCTCGCACACTCTGACTTCAGGAATCTTATGAGATCGACACAACTCTTCTTCGGTTTATACATTAGAGATAACCTTCTCGACCAACCTGGGGCTAGGAGGTGGAAAGATCTGCTCCTTTGTTGTCCTTTGTCTCCTGAGTTGTTAACTCTAGCCAAGTCTCTGTAGGACTTGCTCTCCCTCACTAGATTACCTTTATCCAACATGGAGGATGATTTCTACTAGACTAATGACTGGTAGGGTAATCTTTTTGTTAAAACGACTTACATTTTGCTGTAGAACTAGGGTGTTGAACATGGACCCAAGAAATAGGTTTGGAACAGACACATGATTTTGAAAATAAACTTTTTCTAGTGGACAACTTGCCAAAACAAGATCCTTACTTAGGATAATCTAAGGAAAAGGGGATTCCAGATCCCTAACAAGTGCTTGTTATGCAAATGCAATGAAGAATCTATGGATCACTTACTTATGCACTGTCCATTTGCTGCTAGTGTTTGGGAGCTAGCTTTGGAGCGGTTGGACACTCATTGGACTATGTGCAAGTACATCAATTTTTTTTTTATCTTGCGCTGGTCTGGGGCCTTCCTTCACCCCTTACCTCGTGAGATTTGAAACCAAGTTCCCCCCATTATTTGTTGGTGCTTATGGAAAGAGAGGAACAACAAGATATTCAGGAATATTGAGATGAGCCCTAAGGAGGTTTTTGGTATAGGGCTAAGGCTAATTTATGAAAACATTTCAATTTTCAAGGGAAAAATCTCAGACAAAGTTCCTGTTGAGTGGGAAATTAAAATGGCTAAAGCTTGACACCAGAATCTAGAGGCTAATTCCTATGACAACTCCAAGTTGTAGGCTAGATGAGATACAATTTGGAAACCCCCGGATCGTGGATAGCATAAACTCAATTTTGATGGTGTTGCCAAAGGCAACCTAGGTAGGGCTAGCATAGGAGGTATATCAAAGACTGCAAGGGAAAATTCATGGTTGGTTACTCGAGGGTATAGGGATTTAGTCGTCCATGACTGCGGAAGCAAGGGCACTATTAAAGCATGTCTAGTTAGCTATCACTATGGGGATAAAGAATCTGCACATTGAAGGGGACTCTAAGTCTATGATTGATGATGTTAATCTAGGCAGATTACTAGGATGGAGTATTAGGGACATTGTTAGGTACAAATCATTTGGTGTCTAAGCTGAATATGAAGATTGCTACCCACATTTTTTGGGAAGGTAATCAAGTTGCTGATGCTCTAGCTAATCTCGGCTCCCATTGGAGAGATTCTAAGTGTCAGAGGAATATGGGGAACCTACCGCTAGGAATACAAGGTTTAATCCTTAAGGAGTAGGGCACATGTATTTGTCATGATGATACCTAAATCTGCGATTACTATGGCCCTCTGGGGGGTCCACATACTTGTCTATTGGGTGATGTGGACGAAGTTGAATGCTGAGGTGTTAAACACATGGAAGAATTTGAATAAAGAGGTGGAGATCGAAATTAAAGAGCTAATTATGAGTAGTGGGGAGTACAATAGGGTAACGGCCAAGTTGGGTCAGGCCTTACGCAATCTTTATTTGGGGTCTTGTCTCAGCCTTCACATATCCTTGCTGATTTTTAAATTCAAATTTGATGTGACTAATAATTATGATGTGAAGCTTTTGCTTTGTCTTATCAACTCAACTAAACATCTTCTAATGATAAAAGACAAAATTTTAGGGAAATCTAAATTTGGCCCCGCGGCCAACCTTTATAGGTACTTGTGCAAAGGCAACATGGAAGGAAAACCTTCCAATATCATCATTTTATGCAAATATGGCTGCAGGTGTTTAAATATTTTCATTAATGGGATCACAGAGATTGCCTTTTGGGATTTAACGCTTCAAGCATGTCTTGCACACGGTCTTGATTGCATGATGCATTCTTGTTTGGCTTAAAAATAAAAGTGTTTGAGCGACCTCTCACTTTGTTGAAAATTCTAACCTTTTACTCACAGGTTTCCTAGTTTTTTAGTGTGCAGAGTGATGAAATGGGTGGCGATAGGGTGAGGACGAAGCCTGACAATTGTGGGGAATTTTGCAAGGACCTGCTGGTTTCGCACATTTGTGTCGAAGGTGGGCTAACGCCTTTAATGGAAAGCTTGGCTGGTCATAATTCAAAGATGTCTTTGCAATTTGCGAGTTCCTGGAAAGAAAGAAGGGTTACCATGGGTGGTATCTCCTTCGAGGTGAACGAAGACGTGATTGCTCAAGCGATGGGGCTATCATGTATCGGGAAGAAGTACCCTAAGCACATCAAGGCTCAGGACAATGAAAGCCTTAATGCCTTCTTTGTGGGTAATGGAAAACCTGTTCACTCTTAGTTTGGCTTTGAAAGAGAAGCTCTCCCGTGGCTGTGGGACCAGGTATGTCTCGTTCTCATGAAGCATGTCACCTTAGAGGGTAGATATAAAACTTTCTATTTTTATCATTTGCCTCTTTTAAATCACCTTCACCATAAAATATTTTTGAGCTTCCCATTTTTCTTACTCATTGACTTGGAAAGCTCTGTTGAGAAGTGCCTTGAATCTACTGCCCAAAACCTTGAGAATTCTCATCCCTTGCCACTCCACCAAGGCCTCATCTTGAGGCTTTATCATTTTCACCTCGCGCTTTGTCCACCCAAATCCATCTCTGCTGTTTGTATTGAGGAAATCAAACCCACTGTTTAGACCAATATCTCCCTAGCTGAGTCTAAGGGTCCCAAAAGGAAAACCCCCTTCGGTGATTGCTGAAACCCTTAAGCCTAAACTAGTCACTAAAAAGAAAAAGGGGAGTGTGTGGATTGCCTAGTCAAATGCTACGGCTGGTCTCTGTGAGCTTAAGTTTGCCCTTGCCAAGACTGACAACAAACCTACTACTAAGAGGAAAGTGAAAGATGAGGGGAAGGGTTTGGTGGAGCCGTCGACCACTAACAACATCAGGGAGAATGTGGTGAAAAGAGATTCCAAGGGGGATACTATGGTTGTTGCTACAGTGGAGACTAGGGTTGAAAACACCGGCATTAGGAGATCTAGTAGGCTGGCAAAAATTAATAAAAAAGTGTAGATTAATGAAATTTCTACTAATGAGGAGCAGTTTGAAAACAAAGGTAATAGGAATGAGGAAGAGACTAAGGAAGAGGAGGAGTTTGTTGAAGGGCCTAGCCACTTTTTTGACTTCAAAATGCTTAAGGAGAATTCGACTTCCCAGTCCTCTGACCCTCAAGATATGGAGCATGCAGACATTGCGAAGACTGTGAATAAAGGGGAGGATCATCGTATGTTGCTGGAGCGGGTGGAGAAGCTCGAGAAGAAGTTTAGTGGTCTGACCTGATTCACTGTCAAGTTGGTCCATTATGTGACTGGCACCCTCTCTGTTGTGCTTAAGGACGAAATGGATAAGAAGTTGTGGAGGAAGGCCCCAACTGGGTCGGGGAGGATGTTAACCTCCTCTCTCAGATTTGAGAGAATGCTAGCTAGTTTGCTGTTGCTTTGTCTGTTGGGTGTTTTTGTCGACTGTTAGCCTGTTGTGTCTGTGTTTTGTTTTGTTGGTTGTTTTTTTCTATGGACTTGATTTTTTTTGCCCTTGTGGCTCGTCGTGTAAAGGGTACAACACCCTGTAAATGTTGTTTATCTTATCAAAAACATTTCTATAACTACAATTATTTTATTAACTGTATTATTATGCAATAATTGTTGATTCTAAAACCTCACATTATATACAATATTTGGTAATTATTTAATTGAAACCTAATTAGTAATAACTAAATTCTACACCAATTACTAAAATATTCCAATCAAATCTATTTTTATTAAACTTTATAGCCTGCAACTACAAGTTGTTTAAAATTCTCATCCAATACCCAAAAAAGGAAATATAGGCTAACATACTATAATCAACTCAACTTTTAAAAATGGTGAAATTTAATTTGTATTATATCAAATATATACTATGTATTAATTATATATTGTATTATGTGTTTATGTTAGTTTAATTTGTATTATATAAAAATATGTTAATTACGCCAAGAGGCTTCTACAGTAGCTTCCAAAAATTTGTGAAAAGTTTTTGAAGCTACATTTAAAATGACAAGCAGGTGGAAGTCATGTGCAACTAGAGTAGATTTGATGAAACAAAAAGAACAAATAAATAAATAAATAATAATATAATTTATATAAAAAATATTATATATACTTTAATTTGTATGCCAATAATTAGGACATAGCTCACTCACTCCCAAAAAGCAAGTAGTTCAATTAATTTCCCTTTATATAATATTTTGTTTGCAGGAAATTTGTAAATTGATCTTTTTATGGGCGCAAGATGCTTTTATTTGTATCCACCCAAATGTCCCCACAGGAGCAAGCATGCTCCCAATGCATTTTGCAAATAATTATGACTAAATCATCACATTATAAAAGAAAGTTATTCAACTGATTTCCCTTAATATGATACTTTGTTTACAGGAAATATATACGAAGGACCTTTATGGCTACAAGATGTTTTGACTTGTACCCACCTAAATCTCACTGCAGTCCATTATAGATTCCCATGCTCCCAATGGGTGCTGCCAAGAATTAGGACAACATCCTCTTATTCAATTATATACCATCCAACATCTTAAACCTACTACTACATAAACAAAAGCTCAAATTTCTTAGTTCTTTCCAGAATGGGAAAGCAACAAAGCACTAAGTACTTAATATCCATTCTTGATTTGGTATTGCAGCAAAAAGCAACTCTCGTGCTGAAATATGAGAATACATGCAAGAACTTTAAATAAAAAAAGGCAGGCACATTGGGGGACACAACAAAAGTTCCGTGTAAGAATCAGGGGAGGAATTACCCATAGTGCATTGGAGTTATCCTTGCTAAGGTGTGTCAATGAGCCACAACCTATCTAGTGCAAGATCACTTACCTACACAGGCAAAAGATAAAATCAAACTACTAGACAATAACAATAAAATCTCGTGTGTTGCAATAAAGTTGAACAAAATGCCTTGAGAAATTCGCCCACAAGTTCTATAGTCTATCAACACAAACACCTCACATCTATAGTTGATTTATTGGAATACTCTCAAGAATCAAATTTAAAGCTTTTCATGGCATTCAGGGTATTAACCTCATTAAAACAAGATTGTAAAACACTCTCCATAAAAGAAAATAAAATTAAGAATTTAATTTTCAAAAATACTACATACATAAAAAGTAGTTCATATTGTAATATAGCAAAAAAAATGAATGGCAAGCATTCTTCTAATCCTACCAAATGCAAAACCACATACTCAATAACTCTAGGCAAAGAAAGCCTAGCCTCCAGGTTTTGTCCTTGGTCATATTCATTATAGTGGCCATAATATTTGCTCAACAATCCAAACATTACAGCTTTGTCACTATCATTAATTGGAGACAGAAAATAGAAATAAAATATATCATGATTCATCATCTTATTGCCTATGAAATAAATATGGATTACGATTCATACAACTTCAAGGAAATGAGCAACTTGTAACAAATTGTCCCAACAAACAAAGCTAATGAAGCCCATTTTTTCCTTCAACTCCATAAATTTAGTCATAATTGGAATTCAGTAAAAAGGATATCAATTGACGTACAAACTATAACATAGGATACAAGAGTGATAACAACAAATAATTTAGCAATAAATGTGATGGCTCCCACTCATGTCAATTTAGTGATTTTGTTGGCCCTATTTCTAGTTTTGAGGTGGATACTTGTGTGGCCACTACTTTTGCCACAACTGAGGTTCTAGAGTCTTTGGAACCCCTGTCCTCTGGCTTTGATCTCAATATCTCCTCTTGCCCATAGGCTGTGGGGTTTTCTGTAGGGGATCTGAGAATATTGCATCAGGGGGTGGGCCATTGCTCCTGCCATGCCTAGGGTTCTAGAGTCTTTGGAATCCCTGTCCTCTGACTTTGTTCCCAATATCTCCTCTTGCCCCAAGGTTGTGGGGTTTTCTGTAGAGGATTTGAGAATATTGCTTCATGGAGTCTCTGCCATGGATAAATTTGAAGTCTGTTTAGGAGGTGCCTCTGGTTCCCTTATCTAAACAATCTCCCCTAACCATTCTAAGGTCTAAAGTTTTGGCTGAAGAAGCCTGTTATATGGAGAAGGGCCTAATATGTAAATTCTATCAATTTTGGCATAGTATTGGTACCCTACATGACTGGATTTCCATGAGCTGGAAACCTTTTTTTATGTAATGATGTTGACATTTTCCCCTATACACAAGGTTTCTATGTTGTCTGCCAATCTTCCCAAGACAGAATGTCGATTATGGAGAAAGGCCCTGGTTCTAAGGCAAGCCTGTTTTGATGATGAGGCCTTGGTATCCAGCTTTCAACTCCATTTCAGAATCCTTTTGAGTGCTTCCTGTTTGGGTTAGACTACCAACCTCCCTCTCCAATTCTGGATAGATTCTAATTTGCAGGCTATGAATACTCTCTTGGTTCTTTCATGTCTATGTCTTCTGAGATTGATGCCCTCTCCCATCCTACTTTTGCCCATATTTTGGTAGCAAAAGATTTATTAAAACATTTGTCAATGGAATTAGTCTTTAGGTGCAAGATTGCATTTGGACCCACCAACTTGATTATGAGAAGTTGGCATTTCATTGCCATTGTTGTTTTGCTTTGGGTCATTTGGCGGCAGAATGTTCTAGATCTAGTTTGGCTTCTATGTGGATGGATGCTAAGTTTCACCTTTTATAGATGTTTAGAGCCAAAGCCCCCACTAAGGGGCATGGAAATAGCTCGCCTGTGAAAGTTCCTCCATAGGATTCAAGTGAGGTTAAGTCTATGGCTTGGAGGTGGCTCACGACTCTGTCCTTCCTCCTGTGGATGTTGCCCTCCCTTCTTTTGGAGATCTTGCTTCTTTTGATTCTTTGTTGCTCATTGTTTCTTCTGCAATTGGTACTCCTACTTTGGTGGATGGCTAGAGTTGACCATTTTGAAGGAGCATGGTCTATGGTGCCTTTTTGTCCCTATTGAGGAAGACAAATTCCTCTTAGATGGTTTTGAGATCTCAGAGAAAATTAATGTCAAGTTGTAATCACAAAGTTAGCTAATCTGTATCCTATGGAAGTAATTTGAGTTTGTTTGTGTTTGCCTCTTAAGGTTTGTCTCGGTTGGTCAGCCAAGTGGTATTGGTGTTTGATCTTTACACCTAAAAGCTTGGTATGGGTGAGAGCCCCAAGAGAACCCTAATTATTCTATAGAAAGAAAAAAATCTGATAAGGGGTCTCAATAGAACTCTAATTATTCTATAAAAAACATTGGATAAAAATGTTAAGTTAATACTTAAATTGATTTTCTTTAAAAAGAAAGAACTCCTTCTGTTTAAGAACAAACACCTTCCATTGCAAAATAAAAAGAAAAATCTAGAGGCACTAGCGCAATACATGCCCACCTGAAGCTATTCTTTATGTTAGCAAATACTTAGTTCTGATTTTCCAACCTGATTTTTATATTCGACTTAATTTGTTCATCTAAAATAAGAAATTTCATGTTGTCAAATCTTACCAAGCTTTTTTTGTTGTTGTTACCTTCATTTTCTATATATTCCCATTTCAATAGGTGTATGTGGCCATTATCTATTCTAACTCTACCCTAACTGGGCATGCTCTGCCCGAGACTTTGATACTATCCTACAAGGAGTAAGGAGGCTCCTTAGAAGCAAATTAAATTTTTAAGTGGGGCATTTCATGCATCCATTTACTTCTTTGGTAATGTTTGATCCGCCAATTCCTATCAAGTTTAGGTCAGCATTCTCCTAATTCTTTTGCTAAATCTAATCATGGGATAAGGAGAAGATTTTTCTTCAATTTTTCTTTCATGCATCTTTGAACTAGTTAATCTTTTGAATGAGGTCTTCATTAACAACAATCTCTTGAACATCTTTCTTTTGGTTTTTTGAGCATTCTTTTACAACATTTCCATGAGAATTTTGAGCTATTTCACTATGATCACACTTTTCCATTGGAACTGTGTTATATGTTGATATACTTTTGTTGCAACCATTTCTAACTTACAACCTTTCATGACAACCTTCTATTTTATTTTGTTGGACTTTTATTGGAGGAACATTTTTTAGAGCAAAAATAGCTTTTGTTCACTCGTCAAGAAAGACATTATTTTGAGAACTTCCTATACTAAGTGACACTGTTTTGTTCATTTTTGTATCCTCTTTTATTTTGCAGCCCTTAATATTCATTCTAAGTTTTACTATTCATCTTTGCATATTTCCTTGTGTATTTTGGCAAATAATTGAGCTGTTCTTAGCATTATTATGATACTCTCTTTTTTCTTGTGGAGCTCGTATATATCCCTTTGCTTGTTTGCCTCACTCTTCTATTTCCATGCACATTAGATGCTAGCATTTCTGTAGACTTGAATTTACTAGTATTCATTGTTACAAGCACTCTTTGTTCTACAATTTTACACATAGTAGTTTAAGAGCACGCACAATATCCAAATTCAATCAATATTTCCGTTTTACTTCCCATGGAGGTCAAACATCAAAATAAGAGCCTGAACATTTTTTTTGCAGGCTCCCTAATAGACACCACCATTCTCTCTATGTCAGCCACAAGTATTACTGGTGATTCTTCACACACAAAGGTTTTGAATTCTTAACCATCTCATTAAATTTCCGTTATTTAGCTTATAATATATTTTCTTTCTTTGGTTTAATCAAGATCATATAATTGCTTTTAGTTATGTTTGTTATTACTTGTGGGTAATGTTGTGTGGCTACTTTATTGTTATTGCTCCAGGCTGGTCGTTTGCTGTCTAGATTGTGTGTTTTTGGATACAAAACTACAACACATTTGAATGCGAACACAGTTGCACTGTTGATCACAAGTCACACCAGCTTTCGTAGTATAGGCTCTCTTTGAGATTTTTCTCTAGATCCTATCTCACTCGAGGTTTCTGTTTCTATATCAATTTCTAGATTCTGTTACTGTATTCTCAAATTTTTTTTTCAGTTTCTCTTTTTGGAAAACAAAAAATGGTAGCATTTCATCTAGGGAATGAACATAATTTTCGATGAGGTAAAATACATAAAGATAGGTTTAAAACACTATGAATGATGGCATATCAGAAAACTGAAGTTTCATGTTTTAAATCCTATCTACACGAATTAGGAGGTTGAAATAAAGAATATTAATTCCCCCCCTGTTTCACTTAGACCAAGAAAAAAACATTCAGATCTGAACAAAGGGAAATTTCTTGTGCACTCGTCATTTTATTAAGTACCATGTAAAGTGAAATTATACCATCAGCCCGTGCCATCTACTAATATCATTTTTCTAAGATGTCTTTTCCGGGGTTTTCCACTTGGAATACCTGCCAGTGGTGTGAAGTTGAACATGCATGTATCAGAATTTGAAGGTCTCCAAAAGCAAAAAAGAGACCTGGGAGAAAGCCTACTGTACTAAAATAAAATGAAAATAAAATTTAAGTTCTTAAATTAGATTTGAAAAAGGATATTAGGCCTGAATTAAAAAAAATGCTGAAAATTGCTACAACTTTGTTGTAAACATTAAGTTATCACAGAAGGAAGGAAAAAAATCTGAGAAGAAATCCATACATCAACAGAGGATGATATCAAAAGTGAATGACACCCAATGCTTAGTAGGTGGAAGGCATTTAAAGTGGATTAGACAGGTCCAGTTTGCCCTGGAGCATTGCTCCTAAATAATAGCGTTTATCATTTCACAGAAGCATAAAAATCAACAGATTGGTGTGGGGGGGCCTGGAGGTGACTACTGCGCCTATTTTATTGCACAGTGTTCCTACGGAAGCAATTAAACAGAGTAACTACAAGATACTAAACAACTTGCCTGAAAATGCTGTGCGGCGGGCCAATCTTTATGGAAAAGATATTGGGCTGCTGCTGCAAATGAAGGGCTAAAAATCTTTACTTCAAAAATCTTTCAAACATTAATGAGGACATCCACAGTCCAGGTTCTCTTTGTTGTCTTCCAAAAACAAGCAGTTTCCTAGCAACACAAATTTGAAAAACCAGTATTTCTACAGCCACTGCTTCAATCTATTCACAGTCAACAATATCTGAAGTGAGCAATAATGTTTAAAAATTTAAATTAAAAAATAGCAAAAAAAAAATGATCCGGCTGCCTGCAAATTCCAAAAAATAAAACTCATTGAAACCATGGCAAGTGACTAACCTCAAGATTCAGCACAAATTGTGTCTGCTGTCAACCATGCCGATGAAAATAATGGGCATAATTTGCAGAAAAAACATACCAAACCATTACAAAGCAGATTTTTTTTAAAAAGAGACTAACCAAACACAATCTCCTTACAGCTGCTACTTCAATCTATTCACAGTAAACGAAAAGTCGATCTGAAAAATATCTCAACACAAGACTTTGCGAGGCGACTGAGATCCTATTTACTTTGGAGATCTGACTATCTGACAGTTTGCAGCCTTTTAAACAAACATATTAAATGCAAATAAGATATTATTTTCAGGCGTGAGAGGAATGTTTCAACTGCTCAGTGGGAAAGAAGATCGACAGAAAAATAAACGTGCAGAATCGTTGTGATCATCTTCCATGCCTTCTCGGAAAAGTTGACCTTTGATTTAAACAATTAGCTTGCTCTTCTTCACATTGGATACGCCTTCGGCGTAAACTATCGCATAATAAATTTGGGACTGGCAAGTTGTTTCTTGGCAGGGGGTTTTCAGGCGTGAGACATGTTTCTGGCTGAAACCCCACACTATATATAGCCTATCGGCTAAAAATCTTTCAGATTTTCTGCAACGTCTTTGGGTACGTCCCCAAGTAAAATACACAGAGAAGACAAATTAGATGTGGTTAGTGCTTTGAAATTCTTCTTTTTCCCAAGGTATCCACTTCATGTGTTTGGAGCGTACCCTAGACTTCTAAAATTAGGTAGCTAAATTAAATAGCCTTGGCTTTCTTGAATTTGGATCAATTTCTACTCTCAGGCCCATTTCTGCAATTGCCAATGTATTTACAGAATTTTGCAGCTCCAGCTCAGCTACTTCTCGCTGGTTCTCTCTATTGTCTTCTAGTAAATTTCTTACTGCCCATAAGCCCCATTCTCTTAAGAAAGGATTTTTCTGATCAACTACACAATGTTGCAAAAGTATAAATAAACCACCACATTCTCGAATCTGATCTTGGACGTGCTTCCTCCGAAAGCTAGCATTAGCAAGGACTGATACAATGTCTCGCCGATAGCCTTTGTAAGGGCACACATCTGTTTGATCAGCATGAACTGTTCTGTCTTTATACCCATCATGTAATGAAGAAGGGTCCTCACACATATCTTCTAAAGTGCTTCTCATGGTTTTGCTAGGACTCCCACCTGTCATTTCTTTAGATTGATTGAGATCTGTTGGACAAGGATTTGCAATTCCTGTGCTAGCTTGCCTCGTGGCTTTCTTTACAGCCTCAGGAGGACCAAGCTCCCTAAGCAAATCTATCATCAATCGTATGAGTTGAGATGAAACCAGAGAGTTTCCTACAAACAATTTTCCATTTTCTTGATTTTGGTGTATGTCTGCAGATAAGGTAGGAGAGTCCTCACATGCACAGATATCCCTGAGTATATTTAAGGAATAACCCAAGACATCAACAGCAGGCAATCCAGTTGGAAGTGCCGGTGGGTTCACAGGTCTGAAATCGATTCTTCCCTCAGATTTCTGTACAATCTCAACAATAAATGTTACAAATTCCCTCACAACAGATTTGCATTCCCTTGAATTCACTAACAATGAGAATTCTTCCATTTGGTGATTCGCAAATTTGGCAATCACATATAAGAGAAGTGCCTGTTCTAAAGAAAAGATTTCTCTTCCATCCCCTTTCCTGGCTGAAGAAACTTCTTGTGAACTTAGACTATCAAACAATTGTACAAAATATGGTTCAACATGGCATATCTTTGTAAGGAGGAGCTCCAGCCAATTGCCTTCAATCCCAACTGTATCCAAGGCACGACAAAAACATAGAAAATTATATTTCAATTCCAACAGATGAAAAAATCTAATTAGAAATATAATCAAAATTAAATTTTAATTATTGTAAAATTATTAATGTTGTTTGTTTTAATACATTACTTAACTATCCATATTTCTAGAAAGCCTTGTTGTCTGCCCCATAAAAAAAATAAAATCAAGGAACATATCCTTATCACAAAAGAAAAAGAAAAAACATTAAAACCCATATTTCATTCATTGATACAACAGCATAATTTAAACGCGAATGAAAAAAAAAAAGAAAAAAAGTTAAAACTGATCTGAAATGAAAAATAATCAGTAGAAGCATGTTTGAAGGACATACCAAAGACCTCAAAAGCACCAAGCATCATCTCAAGACATCAAAATGACAATGCAAAAGACAATACAACCCAAACAAACATATCCAATCCTGCAACATCAGACCTGAAATACAACATCCAAGATTACTCGAGGCACCAAGGGACATGGTGGAATTGTCACCAGTTAAAGATTACATCAGCAGGATGGATGAAACTGTCATTGTTGTCATAAATAACTGAATAGTCATTTATTTAATCTGGAAATCAGTAATACACCAGTCAAGATGAGTTCATATAGCTTCAAGGCTTTCGTAGCTGGAAGGTGTTATGTATGTTTTCATTTACAGGGTGTGATTTAGATCCATCTCCTTAATTTTTTTACCATGTTGGCGCGTGAAAAATAATTCAGAGGGATTAAGAATCCTTTAAGCGTGGGGTGAAAGGTGCAAGATGCCCCAATACTCGGAGGGAGTGAGATGCAGAATTTTGGGGCAACAGAAAGCACCAAGAAATATCTTGATTCTAAACAGATTCCATACATAGCAGTTGAGGTAAGTAGAAAAATTGGGGAATAAAAGCATCCTTTGCTATAAATCAAAATACAATTTCAATTGTAAGTTTAGTGGCACAGAGAGCATTTAATTGGATTTTGAGGAAATACCTTTTAGGCTCTTTTTAGTTGGTCGAACTTCCATGAGAAAGATAATAGGTAGGTAAAGTGCGAAAAGTCATAGCTCTTCTGTCTATCAACTAGTGGTTGTATTATCTAAATGGAGACACTCCTCTATCATAAATCTTAGTGATTTATGCATATGAATTCCAATGATTGCCGAACTTAGTTCTTTTCCAGGTATCAAGCATCGAAATCTGCTATTAATTCCTGTGCATCTCTGCATATATTTTGGAGAAATTTGCAGTTCCAATTATGGAATAGAAAACATTGCACTCAAAGTTTGGAGACTGAGCAGATTCTTTCCCAGTACTGATACAATTTAACCAAAAAATATAAGGGCTCCACTACTCAATTAAGCTGAACTGCATCTGGGCAGGCAGGTCTATATTGTGAGTCAATACTGGATATGCACTAAATAAATAGAATTGTTGTTGTTGCAACAACAGAAGTAGATCCCGAAATTCGATTAAAAAGGAGAAAAAAATTAAAATAAAAAATTGAACTTTAAAACCCTGCTTATAGAAACCCTTGATAACCCTGATATCAAAGGGAAAAATAAAAATCTAAATGCTCTTCATTAAAATGTAAAGAGAAGAGCAAGTGAAAAACAAACCAATAAATTTGATGAAAGACACTTAATAAAAAGAGGACTATACCTTTCTGTGATGTCCTCAAAAGGCCTGCAAAAATTGGGCATCCGTCATTTCCACAGATCTCCTTGAGACGTCCCTGGCTGTCCTTACAACAGGTGCATATGACCATACACAAAGGCTCGTATATTTTAGCATTTTCAATAGATGCAAAACCTGCAAAAATGTGAGGAAAAAATGCTCGCCATACAGCAGATTGTTGCTCCTCTCCTGCCAAGCAAAGGTTCCCCAACAGCTGCAAAATCATCTGGCAAATATCCAGGCCTTCCCAAGACGAATTTCCCCCAAAAGTAGGGTTACGAGTGCACTGTGTTATTAATTGTTTCGCAAGAGAAACCGTGATTTCCAACCCCCTGTCAGAAATAAACGAGGCTTGGTTTGTGACTTCTCCAGCACAGAGGTTTCTTAATACCTTTAAAACCGTGCAGGTGAGTTTATATGAGTCCGTTTTCTCATGGTTAGAGGCCTCACTTATGGAGGAAAGATAGTAAAGAAATGGGGAGACTGGCAACTTTTTTCTGTGGATATCTGAGCGAGAAGAAGATACGAAGAATTGCAGGATTGCGTTGAAATCTGAAGGTGGGTGGGCGGGAATAGAGAGCGCAAGCTCTCTCAGAATATTTTGATCACATTCCATTCAATTTCTCTTGTAAAACGCCTATGGAGATTCAAACTAATTTAGGCTAACAGGGTTTAAATCGCATTTGGAACTTTAGGAGCTGCAAGGGATACGCCGACGGTAAATTTCAGGGAATGCGATCATTTTCTTTTCTTTCTTTTGTATTTTTTTATATCTGAAAAATAAGTATATCTAATTACATAATAATTAGTTCATTATAAATATAAGAACTACAAAATATCATTTAATGTCATTTTGTAATGAAATACTATCAATATATACACATTTTACTCATCTTAAAGAACTTAAACTAATTATATCTACATTTCAGAAATACAAAACTATGTATTACTATTATGAGAATCCATTCTAAGCCACAATGTTTCGATTAACATCATATTTTTTATTAGTAACATGACATAACAAAATCAATAGATTTAATTAAAAAAGAATAGCTAGACAAGCTCACATTTAAAAACAGTCTTTTATACAGGCCCTTTAATTGTTGACAGTTCTACTAAACTTGGCACATGATGATCAAACAACATCTCAAAATGATTTAGCATTAAAACTAAGTTACCTTGCCATATTAACATAAAGTTGTATATACATCTTGAATCTTTGTTGAAATAAAATCCATACTGAAAGTTTCTAAATGTCATAGGAAGAAACATAACCATATCAACAACTTAGAGGTAATGGATGTACTATAAACTAAATCTCTTTCAAGTGTGTCATTGGAATGATCTCAATTTCAGTAAGTGGTGGAAGCAATGATGAGGATTAGGCTTACAGAAAGATTAAGCTTCGTGCACAAGATGTTAAGGGCAAGATTTTTCTTACAAATTTATGGTTAAGCATTATATGTTCAGTCACTCTTAAGGTTTTTGCAATTTTATGCTTTATGCATGGGTGTTTGAAGTTTTTGTTTTTTGATTGTGCAGGGTATGGATTTCACCATAGACAAGCTCAAGTCTTTGGTTTGCAAATGACAAACATTGATAGAGGCTCATGTTGATGTCAAGACAACTGATAACTACACATTGAGCATGTTTTGCATTGCATTTCCGAAGAGAAGTCCTAATCAGGTCAAGCAGTCATGCTATGCCCAATCAAGACAAAAAAGAAAGGTAAAAATGGCACATGTAATTGATTGCTTGGTAGATAAATGCTTGTTTCTAGATTCATAAAAAGATGAAAGAAGATATGGTTCACGAAGCTTCATGTGATGAAACCCTACATGACATGACTATGTGTGTGTGTGTGTGTGTGTAATTTGATAAGAATATATCATTGTTTGCAAATTGTAATTACTCGAAAAAGAAATCCTCTACCCAAATAAGTGGAAGGAAGCGGATTAAAACCCATATCATTATGTGAAAAATATAAGGGGAAGGAATGGGTAGAGGTTTCCTAAAACTAAGAGAGTTTGCATGATATGTAATCCTAAAACCGCTCAATAAATTAGGACAAGAACTGTCTACCCATTAAATTTCATGATTATAATGTAGGGATTCAAAGAAAATCCGACAATATTTTATTTAATTGACATTATATGTCACGATTTCATAATAATATATCATATGTACAAATTGTAATTACTGAAAAAAGAAAACGTCTACCCAAATAAGTCGAAGACAATAGATTACTTGTATCATAAAACCCCTCAATAAATTGGGGAAAAACCTATATACCCATTAAATTTCATGATTGTACTGGCAAAAACTGTATGCCCATTAAGTTTCATGATTATACTGTTAAAAAATCGGACAATGTTTTGTTTAATTCACATTCTATGTAATTATTTCATAGTATACCATAAAAAATAATCGTAGTAGTGAAACCCTCGAGCCATACACATAATAATTCATGAGTTGTTCTATTTCATTCACATTGTATGTAATGATTTCGTAGTATACCGTAAAGAAAATCATTAGAGTCAAACCCTTAATGCCATACAAAGAACTGATTGTAAAACACAGTAAAATGGACAATGATTGTCGACACCAACTCAAACCCATTATTGAACAAACAAAATTGCAGGGGAAAAGATGTCAAGATTGTTACCTAGGAGTAGATGGGAGCCAACATAAGTGACAGAGTTCGCAAGAGGTTGTGATGATGGCGGGAGAAAGATGTGCGAGATGAAAATGATGAAGAAAACTACAGGTGATAATTACTTTAGGGCTAAAAGATGCTTGACAACTTGTGGTTACGTAAACGACACCATGTGTTTATTTACACACATATGTGGCATGTGGTAAACATGTTAATTTGGTTGGGTAAATAAATTAGGCCCACCTCCCAATGGACCCATGTGTAAAAGTGAGCGGGCCCACATACAAACGCAAGTTAAAATAGATGTATTGATAATTAGAAATAGGCCATTTTTTTTTTTTTTAAATGGCTTTACAATAAACAGGTAGTGGTGAAGTGGTAATGATGTAGTGGAGGGAGGTTTAAGAACCTTTTTTTTTACCACCTTTCGCTTGACAAGTTCAAGCAAACACATTTTAACTACCCACAAGCCGAAAATTTATTTTTAAGCTAATAACTCGCTTATGGATAGGCCCAAAAAAAAACAAAGAAATTCAACGTATTCTTCACTCTCTATGGATGTGTGAAGTTAGACCTGACAACTATTGGTACGTTTCCCCCAACTATATACACATAAAAAATTATAAAACTATATCAATTGTAAATTTGCATAAGCATGTTTATTCCCTTAGGCAAAGATTCCAACTCTTTTAGAGCTCTTGTTAATAATGTTGTGTCATATAATTTAAGGTATATTCTCTATCATTTTCTTATCGCTTTTCATTCTCAATATAGTCTGGGATGAAACATACCTACAAAATTTGAATCAAAGGAGTCTTTTCTTGAAGAGTATGCTCGTATATATTTGCATCCGACATTTACACTAGAACACACAAGCATGTGTTGGCAAAAAGAAAAAGAAATTGATAGTGGAAAGTTGGACGATTTTGCTTATGTTCAACTTCACATTAAAGGTGTCCTTATTGATATCATGATTCCATAGAAGACATGGATGGAATTATGATGAGCATTCCTTCATCATTAATGTCAAGGAAGGAGAGTTACAACAAGGGAGAGTTATAGGGATAGGAAGAATGATGCCATTGATGTCAAGAGGAAGAATTACGAAAGGAATCTTCAAAAGAAACTTAAGCATGATGAGGAGAAAATTGCATCAAGACTCGAGGAAGTTTAGGTGTCATATGAACAATCCAAATCTATTGTGAATAATAGTAATAGAGAGGAGTATATTGCCTTAGAAGGTAATAAAAGAGTAAAGTTTTATTGTGAGAAGTCCTTGGAAAGAGAAAGGTCTTTTATAGGCTATAGAAGGTCTTGAAGAAAGTAAAATGAGAAAAGAAGGAAATGAAAAGAGGATTTACCATTTGGGTAGCTATAGATATTCTAGATTGATGAAGATAGTGTGGAAGATCACAAAAATGAGAGAAAATAAGAGAAGTTCCCATACAAAAGGATAGAAAAAATATGAAAGACAATCATTTAGTTGTAGCAATTAGAAAACTAGAGAAAGAGAAGGAAGGTGAGAAGAATCCCAAAAAGAGATAAAAAAGATGATCTTATTCATTTAATAGTCAAGGATAGAGAAGAGCTAAACATGCATAAGAAAGTAATTAGATAGCTAAACAATTTTTTGACTTGTGAAATTCAAGGAAATCATCCAAATTCTCTTGGACAACCATAGAGGAAGCAAGTCATCCAAGGACACAATACAAAAGATCAAGAAATAGAGAAAAAAGAGTATTAGAGCAAGGAGGAGCATTAGAGAATCTCTAACAGGGGGATAAGTATATTCTTGTTGCATTGGATGTGAGTATATAATTGATTTTTCTCATGATCCATTTGTGGATAGAAGTTTTATAAACATCCCTTTTCCATTGATGTCAAAGGGGGAGAAATATCTAGAAAGGGGGAGAGCTAGAGAAAATAAAGAATTATGTTGCCATCAATGAAAAGGGGGAGATTGTTCAAAATATTGTCATTGATGTCAAAAATGAGATTATTGATTTGATTATAGTTGAAAGAAAAGTTAGTGCATACAGAGCCAATTGAAGGCATCATTATTGACAAAATTTGAGTCTTCCACAAATGTCTACAAGAATTAAGAATGTAAAGATAGTTGTCTTAACATATTCTTTTCAGCCAACAATGCGAAAGACAAAGCATAAGGTTGTAATGTCCCCTAGCCTAATTTTCCTTAAAGTTTGCCTATTGATCATAATTATCACAAACTAGGGTTAGGGTTTCATCTTGTTGAATAAATATCCCTTAAATGAAGTAATATTGGATTGGAATCCTGCATTCACCACATGAAAAACATTCCAAAACATGCATATATGCATTTTTTAGCATTAATTCATGGCAACACATTTATAGGCTATCACTAATGGAATTCTTGGGAATTTGGGTAGAGGTGGATAGAATATTTCACAGAATAATAATTTTCTCTCTCTACAATAATAATTTCTATCTTACATTTCATATGAAAAGGTTACATGATATTTATAATAAGAGAGTTTCCTATAAAATATGAAACTACTCTACTATTCATGTGAGTTGTTTAAACAACCAAACAACTCACGTAACAATTCTCACAATATTACAAACTATGTAAATGTAATATTCATACAACCAAATATTAATAAACTAAGTGAGTTGTTATGTTATAATAACAACCCCACTTTTACATTTACAATCCATTTTACCATAGTAAATCTTCATTTACCATTGTTCTCACATTATGCATATTTCTAATGTTCACACTATAACATAGATTTCCTAACATTCACCCCCTTAGTGTGAACATGGGGCAAAGGCACCTAGAAACATCAAGCTAACATATTTTTGCAGTTGCTACTAGATCTTGTTGAGGGTCTTGCTACACATGATCACTTCTCTGTTTCTATCCGGCCGATCATGATCACCTCTCCATGTGAATGTATTCATTGGCTGATCATCTTCCACCCAAGACATCAGTTAGAGGATCAGGTACGTAGATGCATCACTCCTGTAAGCTGAGTCAAACAGTTCTGCTTCTTCCACGCCATATAGACACCTCAAGAAAGCTAGTTTTTCATGTTCATATGTGAAAATAGAAAGACACCACTGATATGAATCACATTGGGCCTTAAATAATAACATGCCACACAATCTTGAAATCACATTTCATCCATAAGAACAAGATGTTCTTAATTGTAGTCATTGTTGTTGATCGCTGCCACTCAATATAAAACAACATAGACAACCGCCACTGCCACTAGAAGTTTCCTTTGACTTTAGCCATTTTGGCGCGAAATGGGAAGGGATCATTGGTTATTATTCCCCCCCACAATGTCAAATTCCATTTATTCACACAAACAAGAATACTAAAAAGAAAATCATATCATACTGCATACTACTGTCTGGATCTTGTTATGGCCATTATTGCTAGTGAACGTAAGTTGACCATCTTCCAACGAAGTGCAACACTCAGAGGATCTCTGTAGTCATCTTCTCTCCAATATAATATTTTTTTCCAGTATCCACACACCACACTAAAAATCTGAAAAAAAACTAAAATTCACACCAAAAAATTGAAAACACACTGCACACTAGTCACCAAATTAGTTGCGCATCCCCGCACCAACAAAGGAATTCTTGACTTAGACTTATAAAATTATGGATCATAAAATGTTATAGCTCAATATATAAATGATGGCCTTTGATAGTGCAAATGAACATGCTGCTAAAGAGAGCAAACTCGATCATCAACATAAAATTCCCTTTATTCGCAAGTGAAGTGGCTTTTGAGGAAGTTAGGTGGAGTGATAGCTGTCTTCTAATCTTTCCAAAAACTCATATCGGCTTTTGTGGAACCATGGAGTTATCATAATCCATGGAACCATGGAAGTTAGCTTGTTTGTAATTCGATTGCTCCACAAAATTTGATAGCAATCCTATTGTGAACTAAGAGGAGTGACATGGTGAGTCGCCTGAAGTCATATACCAACCTAAGAGGTTGTATACCACAACACTCCCTATTGGTGACTTGTACTTTCTTTCCCCAACCATGCCCCTACCTCGGAAAACACTTGCCCCCTTGTGGAATGACAAAGCTTATAAGCGGTCTTAGCACTTTCACCCCTCCATGTCCCATCCTTTCCATTTAGTTTTGAGTATTTCCACCCCTCCATGGCTCATCACTTGTCTGGGATTGGGCAGACTGTAAGTGACCCGCATCGCTCTTCTCAGGCCATCTTCCCCAAGGGGTTCACAATCAGTTTTAGACACTCAAGTACTATTAACATACAAAAATAGATATAGACACTTCAATAATTATCAATTCAGTGCATACACATATATATAGGTTAGTGTACTAAAGGAACCACAATTCAATGTACTTAAGAAATGAATTATCTATGTGAAAGTCAAATTGTATAAATATATCAATGGTATACACATGTAGTCAATTGGCTATTGTAAAAGGACCACTATCATAAATACATTCAAGTAGATTATACAGATAAATAGATTCCTATTCTAGGAGTCATAATGTGTTGTCAGGAAGTGACTAATTAATGTCGATACAACAGGTCAATCTACATCATTGAACATAAATTGATCTTACTTGATAAAGCAGTAATACACCTGGTATGTTCACGTGATCTCAAAATCTCTTCCCTGGTTGCTCCTTCTTACTCTCCCTTCGTCGCATTTCTTCCTTATTTGATTGATGATGATTAATAATTGTTGCAAGCATCATTATTGCATAATCATATATTATATACATGTATATATTTATATGTAATCCTATTAACTTACCTCCCTTATTGATTTATCATCTATCTCTCTCTATCTTCCATTAATTATCTTCTTCTTCATACCCTCTTTTATATCAAACTTCTTATAACTCTAAGTATATCCTATTAGTGAATTTGCTACTATTCTTAGGAAGTATTTCTACTTTTGTCCCTATTCACTGGTTATATCTCTTATTTAACTATTTGTTCCTATCTACTATTTTATTCTGATCTTCATGTTATTCTCCCTTCTATGATTCGAGAATTATATTCAAAGGATATTCCTTCCTTGATTGATGCTTTTCATATAATATATTGTATTGATTGCATATATATTGTAGTGCATATCAATTGCTATTTTTATCTGTAGTTGTTGCCTTTCCGTTTACAAATTTATTCTTGAATAATTCCCTTTATCTCTCTCTCCAATCTACAAGCACTTCTTTTGTACTTCTTTCAAATAAAGATAAGGAAATTTCTAAAAAAAAAAAAATAGCAACTGCACAATGGCAACATATCTTTAGATTTCTATCAGTTATAGGAGACACATTAAATTCAATGCAATATTTTTTTTATGTACATGGATTCTCAAGAAATCAACTTCTATTGTAAACACTTATTGCTGTAAAAATTTAGAAATGAAAGTTCCGAGGAAGCTTGTAATACATTTGAATACTATAGTCTTCCTCCAAAGATCCAGATTCTTCAATAAGAATAATAAATTAATTATGCTCTAATGAAAACCATAATCAAGAACAATGATCCTCACAAATATGATGAGGCTAAAGGAAAAAATGAATGGGAACAAGCTATGCAAAATGATATAGCTTCTTGATAAAGAATATAAATTGTTGGTGAACTTTTCCAAGGGAAAGAATGTGGTCAACAATAAGTGAGTCAATAAGACAAAGTTCAAGTTTGATGGAAGTAGTAAAAAACACATAATACTAAGTTTAAGTTTGATGGAAGTAGTAAAAAACACAAGTAAATATTAGTGGCCAAAGGGTACTTGCAAAAGGAAGGAATTGACTACACAATTTTTTTTTCCCTAGTAACAAAGATCAATATTGCTAGGACTATTATATCATTGGTAGCTCATTTCAACTCGCCTCTTCACCAAAAGGATGCTAAGAATGATTTTTTTAATGCACCTCATTTTCTAATTACCCCCAAACACCTCATTCCAAAAATATACATCTCCTCACACAACAAACACCTCAATTCACCTAAATACTTTGCACTTTCATAATCATGCAAGAAATTTATGCATACAAACCTATTTATCAAGATAGGTTTTCACATGGTAGCATCCTAAATTATTAAACTTTCCTTATCCCAACTAAACATTCTTTTCTCCTAAAAAACTAACTAGACAATTTATGCCTATTTGTTAAATTTGTCACAAGATATCCTATTTAAGTGGGATACAAAAGATGAAAACTATTTGTTGGCACCTAGAACAACTAAACATACCTTTCTTCTTGAAAACCACTTCGAACATCATTCATAGTTAGTATACATACCACTTTCAATGTTGCATAAACACCTTAGGACCACACAACTCTAATTTTTTCAACAATAAAAGCTAAAATATACTTCTCATAGGCTTGTCCAATGCAAGGTCCTAAATGTGTCATTGACACCCTTTCTTCCTATATTATTTTCAAAACTTCAAGCTTAAACATACTTCATAAAGGATTGACACCTCTTTTTCCTCTACTTTCTGTACATGATAACTATTGTAATAGGTGGTATGAGTTACTCAAGTTGTATATGAAACTAATGTGCTAGATGAATTCTTATGTTCTTCGAAGATAGATACATACCTAATAGACAAATTTGTGGCTATAGAGGTAGATTCACTTTAGTTTAGATATATCCAAAATTATGAGATATTTCAGTGCTTATTGAAACACTTCTATCCTAACAAAAAGTTCGGTGCAAAATAAGCTTCCTACACCAATCGATCTACAATGGGGTCGGAGCATTCAATGCCTTTACAAAAGTTGATTGTTATTCTCTACTGCAGCAGCCATGGCAGATGCAACACGCCTCTCTTCTTTCTTGTATCAGATGCCACATGCATTGCATAGAGACTATTTATCAACCCACCAAAGAAAACAAGTATTGTCTAGAAATATATATTGTGAAACAAAAGAATTTGTAAGTCAACGATGATGTATTTAACCTATCAACACAAAAATCCTAAAGGTAGGTATAAGTGTGCTCTTAAATATATCTGATATCTGTGCAACTTATTGTATCTTAAAAACATATGTTTGGTGAAATTTACCTTGGCACCCTTGGGACCTGTTCCTCCACAAAGGTGTACCAGTGGTGTGGCATGTAGAGCACCATCTTGCTGCATCATTTGAGGTAATATTAGTCATCTGCTTCTGTTGCACTGTACTTATGGAGCTGCCATTATTATTGTTCGTGGGGCTACTGTTACCTGTCTTCTAGGGTCTTTTAGGTAGTCGTTTGGATCCCAAATCTGTTGCATAGTTTTTATGTGTTGGAATATCCTTCGAATCCATAAACTTTGATCTGGAGTTAGCTGTTGGAAACCAAGATATGGGATTGGAGCTGGTAGGAGCATTAGTTGCAGTGCTCTTTTGAGATCCATAAACATTTTTGTTTGCTGATGATAACATGCCGTCTAATCCAACAAATGGAACAGTTGTGTTGAATGAAGCTTCAAAACTGATAATCTGTTAAAGAAAAAAAAGAAAAACCCAAAATGATTATCTGTTATATTAAACTTTTTGTGATTGATAAGCCCTTCAAAATTTTAAGTGCACCTGATAGCATAACATAAGTTGTTTTAAAATTTTATAGTCAAACATAATAACATTGTTCTAGTTTTCAATATCAAGCAGATTCACCCTCGACATTGCCGGAAATTTATCTTATTTTGAAAAGCATTTCTACCTGAATTTCAGTACTAACATAACAATAAAATGAGATTGGTACCTTCTGTGGAAAGAGCTGTGGAAAGAGCGTATGCGTCATCACTTCTATTACTTCCTCTATGCTACTTTTCTTGTACATCCGCAGTAGGTTCTGCTCCTCTAGACTTGGCCCAGTTTGGGGTATGGCCAGAGATAGCGTGCAATCCACATCAGTGCTGAAACTATGGTTCTTTGAGCTCCTATAACTCTTCATTATACACCTGATAAGGTCCTTCTCCTTCAGTTCTCCCACTGGATCAACAAAGCTACTGTTGTTGCTATTATGCAAACTCTCAGTTATTCCAACAACACTCTCACATGAACTCCCATTGAAAAAATCCAGACTGCAACTATACTTTCTTTTTCTCTTCGCAGGTGAGCAACAGAGCTTCGTCTTCTCCTTGCCCGAACAATCCATATCCTTGAGATCCAGAAATGCAGTCCTCAAATCCAAAAGGAAACTCTAGAGGAAAAGTTGCATTAGCTCAAAATCATGAAAGACAGATTTGGTTAATCCATATCAGAATTTTATTGGCACAATCGATTGAATAGATCTGTCTGTATGATTCTCCAAATCCTAGGTGCGCACTGTAGTAGCCAAGTGTTTTTCGATGGTCTTTGACTGCTCATCGTCAAATATTAGGGCTTTAGGAGATGCACATCCTTAACTTGAAAAATAGAAAATGACGACATTGCCAGCATAGAAAGCAGTCAATGTCACTATGCTCTGCAACCAATTTCCAACACTCCAAGAATATGAAGGCGTTATAGTGCAATCAATAACTGCACATCACTAAGATTGCTCATTGTTGTTTATACATTATTTTCAGCTGGAATTTTTTTTTATGATGCAAAATACTATCTTGCAGAGAGACTCCTAACAACTAGATATTTGCTAAATAAAGGTGTTCAACTAGAATTTCTTGTTATTGCAGACTATAGAAAATAACAAGAACATTTTATGTCTGAATGACATAATATTTTCTAAATAAAGGTGTTCAACGATATATGCGACTGAAACTTGTGTCTGAAAGATTTAAAGATTCAAAATCCACCACAAACATTAGCCCACAATTTGAATGTATCTATAATTCTAAATCTAAATTTGAAATATATATATATATTTATTATATTGATTGGATTTATTCATTTTTATATAAAATTAATTTTTGTAATGTTGAATTATTTTATTTTATTTTTATAGATGCATATTCTACCAATCAATATAATAAGGCACAACATTTGCTGGAGGTTTTGCAAATGGGGTTGCCAGTTAAGTGGGCTTAACCTTGGAGGAAGCGCTTGAGTTGGAGTAGTACCAGGATGGGTGACCTCTTGGGAAGGCCTAGTGCTTCACCTTTGTGAGCATCACCTAGATACAATGAGTGTTAAGTGGACCATTCATTATCATTAGAGATGGGTTCTTGTGAACCACTACTCATGAAACATGGGTCAATGAGTTTGACTCGTAAAACTACACGGTTGAATCCTGATAGCAATATCATAAAGAATAATGATTAGTCATCTAAAATTTAATTTTAGATTATTTATACATTTATTTTTTTATGATGCATTATTAAAATGTATTCTAAGTTAATTTATATATTTGATTCAAATTTTGTAGGTATGTTTCATCCAAGATTATATTGAGAATGAAAAGCAACAATAAAATGATAGAGAATATAACTTAAATTATATACACAACATTGTTAACAAGAGCTCTGAAAGAGTGGAGTTCCTGCCTAAGGGAATAAACATGTTTATGCAAATTTGTAATTGATATAGTTTTATAATTTTTTATGTGTATATAGCTATATGTTTTGTGTGTTGGTGACTTTGATGTCATTAAAAGGTACATTATAAATTTGAGAATCAAGATAATAAGATTAAAACTCAATTCTTGAATTTAAATGTAATAAGATTATAACTTGTGTATTTTAATTGAAAGTTATTATGATTTTTGAAACTTGATAAAATTATAGGAAACTTCCTACAAAATTTCTAATCAATCCTTGCAAGATTCAACTTTTGTTTGACATGTAGCAATACCTTAATGGTTGCAACAAGTTGTAAACGACACGACCTTCAGCGTTTTATTTCATAGATCTGTTGACACACTTAGTGCTTAACCTAATTTAAATACCATAAGTTTATTAACTATTATGAAAAGTCTCAAGTTTCACTGAACATAGACATTGAGAGGCAAAAAGTTATTTAGATCTGTTTGGTTTCAATACCACCATCACTTTTGCAAAGAATTACTTTTATCTCTATTGGAACATTCTGAATTGGGAAAAGAATAGTTTTCATGTCTTACAATTCAATATGTTGGACAAACAAGTAGATTTAAGAGATCTTTTTGCACCATTGATTGAATTATCATCTTTATTATCTTCAATGTGGCAACTAATGGAAATGGTATCTTTTTTCTCTGAATTTATGGAAGAGCATCGAGTAAGAATCAAGTAGTGTGAATCTATGAGATGTGTTCTCAATAAATAAACTACACATGTGAACAAGAGATGAAGAAGTGTGAGTTCCTTCTTTGCAAGTATCCACGAGTTCTAAAGATTTATGACTATTATTGCATAGTTTTTCCACTTCTTTATCTGTGCCTTTATTTTTTGATGCATTCTCCCATGTTTTTCATGCTTAGCGAGTTGGAGTTTCTAATAGAGATATAACTCAAGAAGATTTTATCAAAATTAATGCAGTTAATGGGAAGGTGAATAATAAACTCCACGCATGGCTTGTGAAAGACCACACATTCTTTACTAATAACAATGGAGTTTGGTAATTGAAATTGGGAAACCCAATTTTCTAAGTTAAGAATTTGGGTGGTGAATTTTCACAACTCAATTCATGTCTTGTAGTGGGTTGTGAAAATTCACATCTCAACTTTTCACTTTTAAATTTAAGTTGTGAGTTTTCACAACTTATTTTTATTTTTTATTTTTTTGATATGCAAGGTTATGATTTGTAATAAAGTTTAAAGAAAAGATACAATACGTCTGCATAGTAGGAAAACCACCAAACTTCCATGGAACCTAGACCTACCAACTCGGCAGCATGCTACGACCAACACAAAATTGCAGTCCCACTGCATAACTCAAAAATCAGCACCGATTTATAATATTTTAAAACAAAAAAATCATACACTAAGGTCGAGCCTCACAGGAAACCATTTAATTCTGCAAATGAGGTAAAATCTTCCTCCCATTCTAGACCCTCCTCCATGACCAGCCCCAGTTTTCTTTTCAGAAATGCAATTGCCATTGTAGATGTCATCTTGTGCCTCATGAGCTCTGGCCCCTTTAAGTCTAAAAGAAAAGGATATACCTTTACTACCTCATTTGTCTCCCAAAGGAGCTCTAGGTCAGAGGGACGCGAGATTCCTTTACCCACGAAGGCCACTTTTAGTGTCTTCTCCAACCCTCCTAACATGTCACCGCGAAAAAGATTCACCATCAATTCCTTTGCCTCCACCTTAGAAACTTCCAAGTCCAGCATGACGGCCAAGAACCGTGAAGAAATGTGTGTGTTATCCCTCGCAAATTCCTTTCTATCTAGGTGGCCCTTTCCTAAAATCATTTTGACTGCTACCATGATCAAAGGATCATCCTCAAGTAGAATTCTTTTAAGCCTTTGGTCAGTTATCTCCCTAAATGCTATTTGTCTCTTCGTCGCCACCAACAAAATAGGAGTGTCAACGCTGAAGCTTTCCAACCCCTCCGCTGAGATGGAAATGATGAATTTCGATCTGCTCATCTTTGCCATTAGCTACCCTTTGGTCAAAAACTTCCTGCACAGAGCCAACCAACAAAATAAGTTTTGAAAACCATACGGAGAAAAATCCATCGTCTGTCCACATTTAAAAGGCCCGCATATAGCGAGGCCGAACCAATGCACACGATCCTGAAATGATGTCGACGCAAGGCAATCCATCCTTGCAAGGAAATTTCGTCCTGCAACCACAAACCTTAAGTCGGTAATCACCTCGTGAGGATCAACTTCTACCACCCAGCTGATTTGCATAATCTTACATGATGATCATACTTTATGTGTCACTCTATTTAACCTTGGCATCATGAATCATTAAGACATCCAACACCTCCAAGATCTTCCCTGATTTTGGTGGACTTCCCATTCTTTTAAGAGCTTACTGCCAACGTTCCCCTGACACCTTGGATTATCACTAGCAATAAGTGAGGTGATGTGGCCTTGCCACAATACTGCCAACTTGTGCTCCCCAGCCGGCACCCCAGTTTCCACTCCCATCACCAACTAATGATTTTCCTTTTCTATTCCATTGGGCTCGTGAATAAATTAGAGAAGGAACATGACCAGGGGGGGTACCCTACCACCCACAAAAAACATTCACCCTATAGTGCTTTCTTTAAAGCCAGGTCCAATTACGCCCTTATTTGACAAGGAGTCAGCTTCTGTGTTACCTTCCCTTAGCGTGTGGTTAGCATCACTTGTTCTAAGTTCCCTAATTGCTCTAGTGCAGCTTCCAAATAAACCACTAACCTCTAGTTATGAATTTTCCTGGTCCTAAGAGCATTTATGACCAGAGATGAGTCACCTTCTACTACCAAATTTTTAATTCCCAACTCCTTACAAAAATTCAATCCGAGTAGGAGAGCTTGGAATTCAGCTGCATTATTTGTTCCTTTCACAAGGGGCTGGGCCAATCTCCCCAAAATCAAACCTGAGGAAGTTCTTACTATGCAACCAGCCCTTGAAGACCCCAGATTCCCTTTAGAAGCACCATCAAAATTCAATTTTGTCCAACCATGCTCAGGGGGAATCCATTGAGTTTTATTGCGCTGTTCAGACGATGTCGCATTTCCTGTTCCACCAAAAGGAGGGGCTTTAATTCCAAACCATTGTTTCATGATCCAAGCATCCCATTTTGTGAAATTTATTTTCTTTGGCTTGTTCGCCGACCATGCATTGAAAAGTTCTACAATGCTCGCCTTAATCTTACATTGAATCCTTGGGATTGATAGCTCCTTATCCTGAAAAAGACATTTGTTTCTCTCCTTCCACACTTCCTAGATTAAAATTGAAGGGCTCATCTTCCATAAATCCCCGAAGATGGTGTTCTAATAGCAACTTGGCCAAGCGTTTAAACATTCTAATAAGGTGTTGGGGAAGACATTTAACCAATGCAATTTGTGCACAACCAACACCACATCTGATGAGTGAACTTACAATTTAAGAGCAAGTGGTCAACTGTTTCCTCAACCTCTTGACAAAGTGGGCATCTAGACGAGCCGTGATAACCCATTTTGATAAACCTATCTCCTGTAAGAATTCTTCCCTGTGTTGCTGCCCATATGAAAATCCTTGCTTTTGGGAGACATGCTTTATTCCAACAGAGGCTCCGAGGGATCACCGAACTTTCTTCTCTTGAAGATGATAGGATATTGTATCCTATCTTGGCTGAGTAAATCCTATTTGGAGAAGCATCCCATCGTAAGCGATCTCTCCCCTGCCTGCCCCAAATCCTTTGTTTTGATAATGCATTCTCAAAGGCTTCGACTTCCTGGACTTCAAGATCTAGACTTCTCACCGATTTCCACCTAAGATAACCTTCAATTGGGGCTTCCATGCAATCTATATAATCGTTGACTTTCAAGCCCCAAATTTGTTTTGTCTTCTCTTTTACTCTTGAGAGCTTCAGGTTGTCTGCCAGTACTGGGTGACCTTCCCAGGAATCTTCCCAGAACATAGCCTCTTTTCCATCCTTTACTTCCCAAGTGAGAAAGTTTGTGATAAGATCTCTAGAATTTTTAATGAAATTCCATATTCTAGAACCATTTGGCAAGGATTTTTCTACCAAGAAGCAATAAGGGTCTGCTTCCAGATATTTTGCTCTGACAATCTTCACCCATTTGAGGTTAGGGCATGAGTGAATAGTCCAAGCTAATTTTTCCCCCAATGCCTTGTTTTGTCGGAGAACGTTCCTCAAACCAGCACCATCTCTCTCCCGCTTCTCACAAACCTTCTACCATTTTATAAGAGGAATTTTATTTTGTTCTGAAGTGCCTTTCCAGAAAAAGTCCTTCATTACCCAGTTCAGATCTTTGCTCGCACCTATTGAAAGTTGCAAGCAGGACATCATATAGATGGGAAGTGTTGAAAGGACATATTTCAACATAGTTTATCTCCCTGCCCAGGACAACCACCTGTTTTTCCATGAGGATATTTGATCCTTACAACAAGCCACTAAAGAGCTCCAAACACTGTTACTTTTAATGCCCTTATCCAATGGGAGTCCTAGATATTTACATGGCAGTTGGCCCCTCTTGAATCCTAAAATCTACAAAATTTAAAGTTCACAGGGACAATTTGAGTTAAAGAAGAAGACCTCAGATTTAGCCTTACTTACCTCCTGCCCAGAAGCCCGAAAATAGTCTTCTAGCATGCTTTTTAATCTTTGTGCTTCCATTGCTGAAGCAACACTGAACAACATTGTGTTGTCCGCAAACTGCAGATGCGTAATATTGGGTAGGCTGCTAGTTACTTGCAATCCCTCAATCCATTCAGACCTCCTTGCATTGTCGAGCGATCTCCCAAGGGCTTCAACCATTATTATGAACAAGAAAGGGGATAAAGGGTCCCCTTGTCTCAGACCTCTTGAGGTAGTAAAGTATCCCTCTGGGGATCCATTTACTAACACAGAGAAATGCGGACTAGCCACCCACTCAAAGATCCAGTCTAGCCGTTCCTTTTGGAAGCCAAAGGCTTCCATTACCTTGAAGAGAAATCTCCAATTCACTTTGTCATAAGCTTTCCTGATTTCCAATTTTAGTAGCATTTCCGACTTCTTCAATTTTTGAATTGAGTGAATAACTTCTTGAGCAATTATCACTCCATCCAGTATTGATCTTCTAGGGATGAAGCCTATTTGTTCCTCGGATATGATAATGGAAAGAATCTTCTTTAGTCTATTGGCTAATACTTTGGCCAATATATTATAAATTGTGTTACACAATGATATTGGGCGAAAGTATTCCCATGATTCTGGCTTCTCTTTCTTCGGGACATGAGAGCAATTAAGGTGTTGTTTACTTCCTTTAAAACTCTTCTGTTACTCCTAGAGTCTTCTATAGCTTCCCATACATCCTTTCCCAAAAAATTCCAACATTTCTGGAAGAATGCAGCCAGAAATCCATCCGACCCAGGAGCCTTCTTTGGCTGCATCTCAAAGACCGCCTCTTTCACTTCGGCTTCAAAGAATTTAGCATTTAGAGTCCCCATTTGAGCATGAGTAATCAGCTTCGGGATGGAGTGCAAGGAAGCTGTCTGTGATTCCAAATTTGAACCCTCCCAATCATTAAGCAAGTTCTGAAAATATGAGACGGCCGATTCTTTGATTTCCCCCAAATCTTCCATTAGGCGGCCATGCCCATCTTTCAAGCAAGACATTCTATTAAGTTCCCTCTTGGATTTTGTGGAGTTGTGGAAGAATTTTGAATTGCGATCCCCTACCTTCAGCCATACCTCCTTGTATTTTTGTCTCCAAAAAACCTCTTCTTTAGCCAGGATATCATTGAGTTTGTTAGAGAGGGCCTGCTCTTTCATGTAGCAAGCTTCGTCCATCCCATTATTAATTATTTCTTCAGCTAGATTGTCCAGTTCTTGCTCCGTTTGCAATTTCTCTTTAAAGATATTCTTAAAGCTCACTTTGTTCCATTGTTTGAGTTGTTGGTTCACGTATTTTAACTTTGTAACCATGTTAAACAAGCTTGATCCCCCCGGAGAGCATTCCTTCCACCATCATTCTATCAATTCCATAACATGAGGGTCCTTAAACCACATCATTTCAAATTTAAATGGACATCAGATCGGTCCCTTCTCCCCAACTATTTGGAGTTGAACTGGAAAATGGTTAGGTCCCCATTCCCAGAGTTTATTTTTCTCTCGAGGGTAAAAGGAAAAGACTCAAATTTCCTTTGAAGAAGAATCTATCTAGTTTTTCTGCTATACTACGAAACCCTTTTCTACGGTTTGTCCATGTGAAGCAACCATTGCCTATGGGGATTTCCAATAGAGAGTTTCTGTCCACAAAACTACAAAAATCTGATTGGGATTGTAGGACTTTCCCTGAGCCACCTTTCTTATCTTCTTGCCTAAAAATTGCATTAAAATCTCCTCCAATTATGCTGAAACCCTGATTCAGCCCACTCAAAACCCCATCAATTCCAACCAGACCATCCTTTTCTGTATACTCAAAGAGGGGCCATAAACATTTATCAAATTAAAATGTAGGTTCAAGATCAAACTCCTTACCTTACACACCATCCAATGTCGACTCGAGTTCAAGGTCTCTATTAGGACTAACTAAGGTTTCCAAATAATTATTAGGCCTCCCGAAGCACCCTCTGCTTCCACCCCTATCCATTTCCACGTCCTCAGCTTTCTACCAAAATTATCCAGGTCTGGTCCATATAATTTTGTTTCTTGAAGAAGATAGATTTCTACTTAACTCACTTCTACGTGGCACCTAATGAGGCTCCATTTGTTAGGGGCATTTAAGGCCCTAACACTCCATGTTAATATTTTCATTGCTATTTAGGAAGGGCTCCACCCTTCCCTACTTTAATCATTGAGTCAATCTTCTGCTGCCCACTAGCTTCCCCATCCCATTTTCTCTTTTCTTGATTAGGGATTCTGCCCCGCTTTTTCTATTCCCCACAGTCTGGTGTAAGTTTGAGTAGATCCCTTCTGTGAATTCCTAATCTAGACTTGGACACCATCAATTCCTCTATCATCTTTCTCTTCTTTCCTGATTGCAGGCTTAACAGTTTCACCATTTCTTCCCCTTCTGCCTCCAATATTTCCTCTAAACCTTCAGAGTCATACCCTGCCTTCGACGCTCTAGAATTTGCTTTAGCCACCACCGCTAGTTCCACCAATTTCCTCCCCACTTCTATCAAAGAATCAAACTCCACGTTCTGACAATTATCCTCCAGAAGTCCTAGAGTCTCAGAGATTTTCTCATCTAAATCCGCAAGCTGATCTCCTTTTCCGCCTGTTCCTCCTGAAACTCTTCCCTCTCGATTGTTTTGTTCTCTGGAAATGGACTTGGTGAGCCATTCTAAGAAACGTCCATCAAAGGTTGCCCATTGTCCAAGTCCCTTTTTGTAGAGACCCTCATCTTCTTAGGCTGCGGCTTCGACACCCCTTCTTTAGGAGTGGAATAAGGGTTTATGGTTTCGGTGAAAGTTCTGACTGACATTTTGGGGGGCTCCACTGGGACATCTAGAGAGCTGGATTTCCCTGCCTCTTCGTTGGATTTCCTACAGCCCAAAGATCGCACCAAATTGTTGTGCATTAGGGAATCACACTCCAACTTTTGAACCTAGCTTCTGTAGTATGTTAAAAGTTCAATCTCAATCCATATTTTCCTATCTGGTTTATTCTCCACACATATGTGTACATAGGTTTGATTTTTCTTTGCCATCTTCCTTTCCTTTGCACATACAAATGTGCCCAATTGATTACCTATTTCCTCCAATATGGATGAGGCCCAATATTCCTGAGGAAGATTGGGTAAACTATACTAGTCTTGTAAAGTTTCCATCTCGTGATTAGCCAGGTCAAAACCCACTGTCCATTGTCTTAAATAAAAACCACACCCGTCTAGTACCCAGACACCTTTAACTATTTCATCTCTTATTTTCCTGGAGGGACAAATTACCAGGAAGAAGTCATTTTGGAGCATTTTAAACTGCAGCTCGGAGCCCCAACGTTCTTTCCACCACTTAACCAGATAGTCCCAGTTAAGATCCATACCATACCATTTCCCAAGCAAGCCTAGCTGTTCTAATCACAAAACTTCCGCTTGCAATTTTGAAGAGCTGATTACTATTTTGGTTCTTCCGCCATTTGATTCATTGAATGAAAGTGTACCATGGTGTCCCCTTTCCCCATCTGAGGTTTCTTCCCGTTCTTCCTCCCATTCCTTGAAGGATGACTTTTTTTGCCAAACCATTCCACCATTCCCATTTCTACGATTAGAGTTTCTTCTAGGACCCTGTCTTCCCAACCAGGGAAGATCATAATGCCCTCTTTTACCATCATTCTGTTTCTGAGGTCTGCGAAAAGCTTCATTTCTATACTATTTGTTCTTATGCTATCCTCCAGAAGAACTTTTGCCTCTATTCATGTGAAAATTCCCGTGAGCCTAGTCCTCTTGAAAGCGACCATTCTGAGCACTATTCTAAGGGTGGGCCCATCTTTCTTTCTTCCAGACATGCTTGACATTCCCTCTCCTGTTCCCTCTGGGTCCCTCGTGTCCTCTTCCTCCATGCCTGAGTTCATCCGATCGTTGCTTTCCTCCATGACCGTTGCAGAGCTCATTTGCCATACAACTTATTTTTATTTTGATTCTTTTTAATTTCCCACTATCATTTTCTCCATTATTTACTTATTTTATTAAAATAGGCAATCATTAAAACTTGAACATTGAGACTTCGAATTGTGCCACCATCCATTCAAATATCCACTATGATTAAGCATCGACCAAATGATGTTCGATGATTCAATATTTTAATTCACAAAAAATGTGGCACACCATTGATGCACCATTTCAGAACTAGATAATTTGTGAGCTTGCCAATGGAAGATTTACTATCGCTTTAGATCTACTTCATATTTTTGGCCAAAAATTTGCCACATGATAAAAAACAGTAATACAATAAAAAAACATGCCAGTCAGGTCTTCTTGTCATGAAAAAACCTTCATGTCACTTTTTGATCAGGAACTTTTGTCTATCACTTTTTGAACAACAATTAATTTCTGTAATCTTTTCATAAAATGATGTCAGCTTCTAAGGTGGCAATAGTTAGAACTTCTTATGATGGTTGTGTGGCTCATTATCTTCTTTTTGTGGAAATTTCACTAGGCTGTTGTTCGCACTTTCTACTGGATTATTATTGGCCATGTCGACTCTTGATTCTACCAATCTAAAAATGGACTTTATTCACTTTATTTTCATTGTACCAGTTTGAGCTGCCAGATCTTCAGTTATTGCATATCTCTGTATGACTACTTTTGATGCTTGCTTCTCTTTTCCAATTCAGCCGAATCGTGAAGGGAAGCTTTAGCGTGTGATGGAGAAACCTGTCAATCTACTTGTTTCCTATTTTTGTCTACAGTTATAACAATGTTGTTTTAACCCGTGGTTGTAGTCAAGGCTTCATGTGAGCCTCTAAATTATAATTCATTGGCCATGGGCCCAAACAAACTTATTCTATTTCACAGCACTTTGTTATTATTTGTTATAAGCACGACCTCTATATATACAGTCTATTGTAAAACAATGAGGGAAGGAAGAAGACTAGTTTGGAATTGATCATCAGAATTGTACTTCCAGTGGGAATAAAATGATAGTCTATTCTCTGATCTTTCTTCTTGTTTTTGATTTGATTTCATTATATCTTTCTTCTTGTTTTTGATTTGATTTCATTATAGAAGAATGAATCATTATTGTAGTAATCTGTGTTGTAGTAGTCATGTTATATTCCATTATTGTAGTAATCTTTATTGTGTTCACATATTTGTATTCCATTGTTATAGTAACTTTATTATGGTAGTCATGTTCATATTCCATTACCTTCATTATAATCATAGTAACCTTGATTTTTTAATGTTTATGTTGAACAAAGAATCCCAAGATAAGCTAAATAGGTTTTGATGCTTTCTAGAGTTAGACATTTCACCTCCAAAGTAAGTTGCGACAGGACTAAAATGGAGATGATTTTCCTTGCTTTCCTTTACAATTCTTTTTAGGTTTATTAATCATTTCTGAAGTAAGTCGTGAGAAGGCTAAGGAGATGATTTTCCTTGCTTTCCTTTACATTGCTTTTTAGGTCTAAATATTTCATTATTGAGTTTTAGATTGTTTTACCGCCTTTTTCACAGCCGTAGTAAGAGGTATTTCTGAAGCTGTCCTATGAAAAATCCTTAACATTTTCCATAGGCATAGTAAGAATTATTTTTGAAGCTGTCTTGTGATATATAGATATAATCCAACCATTGCTCTACATAGGACTGCCTCCTTTAAATCAAACCTCGGTTGTGCCTGGATTGACATTGATGCATGAAAAATATGTAGTAACTCCATAAATTGTGTAAGATATGTGAGATTTGTGCCTTCCTAAAAATACAACTATCCAATTAATTCTCATAACATTGATAGATTTATTCCTCATTGGCATGCTAGGTCTCCCATGTAGGGCATAGAGAGTAGTTGTAATAGCTAAAAAAATACATAGATTATTGGATGTACTTAAAAGGATTGTTGATATTGGATGTACTTAAAGGATCAATTTCACCTAGGAATTGCATTGGAGTTGAAAGGTGTTTATTTTGGTATTTTGGTCAAGAAGTTGATAAGAATAGTTTGTGTTGAAGTGCAAGTTTGTGGTGTGGGTTTGTGTTGCTATTGTTAACCAAATTTTTAGTAGATTTCGATATTTTTTATATGTAATTAAATTATGTCCCAGATGTTGTATTAAGTGTTGGTGATTTTGTATGAATGCTACAATTGCTTTGGTTGAAGTTTAAGCCATTGTTTTGTATTACACACATTGCTTTGGTTGAAGTTTAATTCATTGTTTTGTATTACACGCATTGCTTTGGTTGAAGTTTAAGCCATTGTTTTGTATTACAAATGGTGTAATTTGCAACAAGATTGTGGTTACTGTTTGTTTTGTAAATGGCAGAAAACTAATATAAAATGCTTTTTCTATAGCAAGGTGCCTCTATCTCATTTGCAAATCATTTAATAATAAATATTAGAGTGTATTGGTGAAATTCCATTATACCCATGTTTTTTGATTTTTTGGTGTTTGAGAAAAATATTTATGGTAGATTTGGAAATCATTTAAGAGGGAATATTACAAGGTTACTATTCTCTATTGTAAATGGAATCAAATTAATATTAAAAATCATGCTTTTTCTATAGAAGGGCACCTCCATCTTATTTGCAAATCATTTAATAATAAAAATTAGAGTTCATTGTTGAAATTCCATTATACCCAATTTTTGATTGTTTATGTTTGAGAAACATATTTATGGAAGATTTGAAAATTATTTAAGAGGGGATATTACAGTGATATGATAGCAATGATCTTTCCATCCTAAGGGTTTTACCACTTCTATGTAGCTAAGTGATAGGGAAAAGAGGTATTTGTGGTGGGAGAAGCATAAAGAAATTGCCTCAAATCTATAGTCAGAAGGAAGTGAAGTATTTTCCAAGAGTAGAGAGATGGTTGGTGCTGATGAAATGAATAAATTTTTTCTCTAGTATCTTCAAAGGAGTCAAAAGCTAACCACTGATAGTCTCGCTAAGACAAGAGAATTGATGAGATTATTGGAAGAGAAAATACAAAATCCAACAACACCTAATGGAAAGGGTAGCACTTTTAAGTCAGAATTTAGAGAAATTCAAAACCATCCAAATCTATTTTCCTACCTAAAGGTTATCCTCCTACAACTAACCCAACTCCAAATCCCATAGAAGATTTGGCAAGAGAACTTTCAGCTATTAAAGCTTCTTATGAAAATCAGGATGAAGGGTTAAAAAGTGCAATCCCCTATAATGATTGTCTCTTAGATGCAAAGTATGATGATAGTAAGTGGTTACAAGCATCACCATGATTCCGGTGGTGGAGAAAATAAGAGGAAAATTAATAAACTCTCAGCTCCTACCTTTGATGAAATTGATAAAATCTCATGTAGAGCATGGTTGAAGAAATTGCAGACCTATTTCACACTCATTCCAATGAAAGAACAATATGCCATACAATATGCAACTTTTCACCTTGAAGGATCTTCTTATGACTAGTGGTACCATGGAATGACCACTCAAGTTCATGATAAGGTAAATTTATTTGATGATTTCATTCAAATATTAATAGATATATTTGAGCTTAAGGATGAAGAGGGGTATTTTAAAGAGTTTTCTAGCTTAAGACAAACAAATTCCATAGATGAGTATGTTGAAATTTTTAAAAAGGTTGTTGTTATGGTGTTGGATATGTCTAAAAAATGGATCACATACCTATTCTTGGAAGGCCTTGAAGAGCCTATTAAGGGTCTAGTTAAGGCATTCTCACCCACTACTTTGTAGCAAGAAATTAAAAGAATTTTGCATCTTGAAGTCTCCATGCTCAAGAAAGTGGGTTTCCATCAATCCAAACCTCGAAATACATGGAAAAATAAGGGAGATTTTCAGAAAATTAATCCTACAATTCCCCAACCAAAGAATGTTCCAAACTCACCTGGTAAGAAGGTGGATGATGTGACAAAATCTAAACTTTGAAGGAAGAAGATTTGTTTTACTTACAGCCTAGAACCATGGGATTCAAGGAATAGATGCTAGGGGAAATGACAAGTGCATTTTATTGAGGTGGTTTCAAATTCAAACATAGATGATAAGGAGGACTTACGTGATTCCAAAGAGAATGCTGAATCAGAGGAAGAAATAGAAACTAGTAAGGGAGTCACCATAGCAACCCTATCTAGAGCACTTAGATACCATGCATTCAAAGTTTGAGAAGTTATAGCTAGACAAAGGACAACCATCCTCATAGACAATGGTGCAACACATAACTTTATGGATGAAGTTTATGTTTTCCAAGAGAGGATTGAAGACATAATACTTTGATAGTTTCAATGTTACTATTGTTGATGGTTTTACTATACATTGCACCCGAATGGTTCGACAACTCAAAATGACTTTGGGTGACTATGATGTATGTAATGAATTTTATGTGGTTTAAATTCATGGGTTCAAACTAATGTTGTATCAATGATTTTCAATGGCTGCATTCTATTGGAGGATACTACACAAACCACCAAACCATAGAGTTCAAGTTTCAAGCCAATGAAAAATAAATTGTGTTAAGAGGCCTATTGAATGGGGCATTGAGATTGGTTTCAGCTAAGAGGATGGAAAGTAATTTTAGGAGGGGACAAGTAGCTTGGTAAGCAATAATCTTGATCCATACAAAAAGTTCCTTGAAATGTCAAGTTAAAAATCATTTTGAAATTCAATCATTTCTTGATAAGCATAGCCTTATTTTCAATTACCACTAGATAGAGAGTTTGAACATGTCATAGAGTTGGAAAGGTTTCCAAGCCCATGATCACTACTCCCTACTGCCACCCAAGGAGTTATAAGGAGGAGATAGAAAAAACCATCTAGGAGCTTCTTAATTTGGGTTTCATAAGACTTAGTTCTAGTCCATTTTCCTCTTATGTAGTCTTGGTTAAAAAGAAGGATGGTGCAATGAGAATTTGTAAAGACTATACAGATCTAAACAAGAAAACCTTTAAGAATAGGTATCCCATACCAAGGATAGATGAACTTATTGATGAGTTGCATGCAATGGTTTATTTCTCTAAAATTGATTTGAGATCGAGTTACCATCAAATCCACACATGAGGAAATAAGATGTGGAGAAGATTGCTTTCTATTTCCATTATGGTCACTTTGTTTTTATTTTCATGCCATTTGGCATCACAGATGCACCAATAACTTTCCAATCTTGGATGAATAAAGTGTTCATTAGGTATCTCAATAAATTTGTTTTAGTGTTCTTTGATGATATTTTGATTTAATATAGTAAAACTTGGAAAGAGCATCTAGAACACTTGGATACAGTTTTAAGCATTTTGAAGCAAAAATCCTTTTATGATAAATTGCCTAAATTTGGATTTGGCCTAACTAAAATTTTGTATTTGGGACATATCATAAGCTCATAGGGATTGCAGGTTGACTAGCATAAAATTCAAGATATGGTACAGATTGGCCACATCCACCAATATTACTCAATTAAGAGAGTTATTTGGGTTATGTAGTTACTATAGAAGATTGTCAAAGGTTTTTCTTAGCTTGTTTCCTGCTTGACTGATTTGACTAAGAAAGGATCTTTTTTTTGAGATGAAAAAACTCAAGATACATTTGAAAAACTCAAAAGGGTAATGAACTCTTGCCTAGTGCTTGCAATTCCAAATTTTTCTCTCCCATTTGTTGTTGAATGTGATGCTTCTAGGGAAGGTATTAGAATTGTTCTAACTCAAAAGAGACATCCTATAGACTTTGAAAGTAGAAAACTGAATCTTTTGGAAAAGGGGTATTCTATTTATGACAAAGAGATGTTGGCAATTATGCATGCTCTAGACAAGTTTAGACAATATCTAGTTTGTGGTAAGTTTATTGTTAAGAATGATCATAATAGTCTAAAATTCTTTTTAAATCAAAAGGATTTGAATGATTTCCAATAAAAATGGGTGAGTAAATTGCATGCTTATGATTTTGAGATTGAATATATTAAAGGAAAGAATAATGTAGTTGCTAATGCACTTTCTAGGAATCCTTCCTTTTGTTCTATTTCCACCATCAATGTTGATTGGAAAGTAAATATAATTTTAGAATATGCTAAGGAATCGTTGTCCACTAACATTTTGGATGGGAAATTGGAATATGAAAGGTACATCATTGCTGATGGTTTAATCTATTATAAGAACAAAGTATACTTGGTGTTGGGTTCTAAGATTCAGGAGAGGATTTAAGGGTCTTTCATGATACTCCATTGGTTGGTCACTGAGGATATTATAAGACATATAAGAAAGATCATGAGAGGTTTCCTTGGAAGGGAATGAAATAATATATCCTCACTCACATTAGGTAATGTATGGTATGTCAAAAAACAAGGGTGAGCAGATTTTTCCAGCAGGTTTGCTTCAGCCACTCCCAATTCTTGTGCACAAGTGGGAAAGCATCTTCATGGAATTCATCCTAGTTTTTCCTAAAGATCAAGGTAAATATTTCATATTTGTGGTGGTAGAAAAGTTTCCAAAGTATGCACATTTCTTTCCTAAAGATCAAGGTAAATATTTCATATTTGTGGTGGTAGACAAGTTAGCAAAGTATGCACATTTCTTTCCTATTACTTCTAAAGTTAAGGTACCTCAAGTAGCAATTTTTTTTTTTTTAAAAATTAGATTACATGGGTTGCCTAGGAACATTGCTAGTGGTAGGGACAACAAGTTACTTAGTTCCTTTAGGAAGAAATTTTTCAATTTGATAAGTACATAACTTACTCCTAGCACAATCTATCATACTCAAACGGATGGGCAAACAGAAATTGTCAATAAGTGGATAAAAGGGTATTTGAGGAATTATATCTTAAATCAACAAGGTGCTTGGGTGAAATGGTTACACATAGGAGAGTATTATTATAACAAATCTCATCATATTTCTATTGAAATGTCTCCTTTCCATGCTATACATGGCTATGATGCTCTTTCTTTTGTTGACTTCTTGTTTTCAAGTAGTAGATTCCCTACAACAAGTGACTTTATCTAGCAAAGTCAAGAGATACTAAGGTCTATTAAAAAGATAATTTGAACCATGCTCAAATCAACAAAAGTTATACCTAGATAAGAAGAGGATAGAGAGATTTTGAAGTGGGTGACTTGGTTTTTGTGAGGTTGCAACCATATAAGAAAAGTTCTTTAAAGAGGAGTGGAGAAAAGAAGATAAAACTAAAAGTTTGTTGGCCTTACAAAGTCATCAAGAAGGTTGGGAATATTACATATGAGTTGGATTTCCAACCCGGTTGCAAGAAACACAATGTTTTCCAGGTTTCATGCTTGATGAAGGTTATGGGACAACAAGTTGTGACTTCTCCTGTGATGCCACCTCTAGATGATGAATGAAAATTGATTTTAATACCTGAGAATATTTTGAAAACAAAAGAGAAGAATCTATGGAATAGAAGCATCACTAAGCATTTGGTCAAGTGGAAGAATTTTCCCCTTGCAGTTGCAACATGGGAAGGTTTAGAGGTTCTTTATCACCCAAACTTACATTTCCTAAGGACAAGCAATTTTTTGGAGGGAGGACTTGTCACTGTCCCCTTTCTAAATTTAGAAACTTTCTATTTATAGTAGGTCTGATGTCCTAAAAATGTAAGTTTGGAATTTGTAATTTAGCTGATAAAAGTTGATTTTTCAAGATAAATAATATTTTGGAGGCAAATATCAAATAATCTTGAATTAATTGATTTGACTAGGTTTTGGCATGGCTTTTTGGGAAGTACAAATTGTTTCCAATATGCTTGAGAGTGGTGTAGGATGATATTTCCACTTTGGCATATTTTTTGGTTGCAAGTGATTTTTGGTTCAACACATGGCAGTGGGAGTTACAATATTTCCATGCAAGATTCTTCTCCTTGGAATTGGTATAAATAAGCACCCAAGTTGGTGGCTAGAGGTTTTGGACAATATTAAAATAAGTGTTTGTTGATTGCTTATGTGACCATGTTTTGCTTTCTTCACACAGATTATTGCTTCCTAGAAAAGATTGATAAATCATTGTTGGAGTAATATTTGAGGTTGTAAAACCAAAGAAATTTGGGACTCAAAGATAGTGTCTTCGAGATTCTACAAGAGCAATTTCACCTAAGAATTGCATTTGTGCTAAAAGGTGTTTATTTTGGTCAAGCAGTTGATAGGAATAGTTTGTGTTGAAGTGTAAATTTTTGGTGTGGGATTGTATTGTTGTTGTTGACATAATTTGTAGCATATTTCAGAAGTTTTTATAGGTAATTTTTTTGTCCTAGGCATTGTATTAAGTGTTGGTGATTTTGTATGAATATTATAGTTGTTGTGGTTGAAGTTTAAGCCATTATTTTGTATTACAAATGGTGTAATTTACAACAGGATTGTGGTTATTATTGCTGTAAATGGAAAAAAAAATATTAAAAACCATTATTTTTCTATAGCAAGGCACCTCCATCTCATTTGCAAATCATTTAATAATAAAAATCATAATTTATTGGTGAAATCCCATTATACCCGATTTTTTAATTTGTGGTGTTTGAGAAAAATCTTTATAGAAGATTTGAAAATTATTTAAGAGGGGATATTACATACTATAACAACTATAGGATTTTGGGAGGGGGGAAACCTCAAATAGATAGATATATAGATAGATAGATAGATAGATAGTTCGTTCTAGTGCAACATGTGTAGAGACCATTTTATAGAATATGGCAACCCCTACCATCATTACTATTACTCATTAACATTAGTCGTACAGAGGGAAATACAATATCCTTGAAACCAAAGGAATTATCTTCCTCATCACCCACCTTACTCTTTCAAGGACCAAATTCTCCTACTTACAATCATGCATATTTATGTTCTATCCAGAAATGGGGCTTGAATATAGTTCAATCAAATTCATTCTTAAAATATATAATTTTTTTGGTTAGAGGTCTTAAAAATAAATGTTAACTCAAAAATCAATTTGGGTTTGTAGGTTTGTGTCAACCTAATCCACTTTTTCTAGTAGGTTTTGTACTATTTTGGTATGTATGATGGTGTTCTCTCAAAAAAATAATTTTGGAGACCTAGAGGGCTAATTAGGATTAATAATTGTCTATTTTGAAGGGTATATGTTTCATATTTAAGGACACCACTATAAAATGAGTTGTATCTCCATATTTAGGGCATCTAAAGTTATGTTTAGATTCCCAATAATATGCATAAAAATTATTTTCCCTTCATAGTTATCCTAAAATAGGACTACTAAGAAGGCTAAACAAGGCTAAATATGCCATATTTTACATTTTGTATGTCATGAGGAAAAACCAATTGTGCCAACATATTTGGGTGGATGGGTGAATGCTAGGGAAGGAATCTATTAATTTTCCAATACACCTAATCATTAAGGGCTACACTATTCCAACATAGTCTCTTAAGAGCCCTATATGCAAAAAATTATCAAGTTATGATGGAATGTTTCTCAGAACCCATGGAACCTATAAATGTTATGTCTAAACCCACAAATTCATGTATGGTCCCTCCATAATAACCTCTCTCATTTTTTAAATATCCAATCCATTTGATCGTGGTGATAGTATTTCAAAAGTTACAAAATGCATCATTTACATTTAGTGAAAAGTTGTTGATAGCCATATTTTTAATTTTTTGATCATGGGCTAAACTGACTATGCCAACAAGTTTGAGTGAGTGGATGAACACTACGGAAGTATTTTGTTCATGAGCTATAATATAGTCAATTGTTTTGGGCTACACTATTCTAGTGCAATATCTTAAGAGCCCTAAGTGCAAATTTTTTCCAAACTATGATGGACCATTTCTTGAACCTATGACTCCCATGAACATTCTATCTAAAGTTACAAATGCATGTAGGGTCCTTCCACAATACTCCCTCTCAATTTTTCAAATTTCCAATCCATTTTCAAGACCATAGCGGTAGTATTTCAAAAGTTGCAAAAAGTGTCATTTATATTTAGTGAAAAGTTGTTGGTAGCCATATTTTGCATTTCATGCATTGTGGGGATAAATTGACTATGCCAACACAACCTTGAAGTGGTTGGGTGAACACTGCAAAAAACCTCTTTTATTCCCTAGGACATCCAATGTTTCGTTCTACATTATTTTGATGCAATTTGATAAGAGTCCTAAGTGCAAAATATTGTCAAACTATGAAAAACTATTTATCACAATTCATGGCACCTATGAACATTTTTTCTGGACTTATAGGTTATGTGGAGTCCCTCCACAATAACCTCTCATTTTTTCAAATATTCAATCCATTTAACCATAGTATTATTTTATAAGTTGCAAAAAATGTTATTTGCATTCAAAGAAAAGTTTTTGATTAACGATAAATAGGTTTTGAAGGGCCCCTTAAACCATGTACAAAAAAGAGAAAAGTAAGCAAAGATAAAGCAAATTGGCTACCCCACCAACACCCAAAAAATTATGGTTACAATATAATCAACAACCCATCAACAGATAATGACCAGTCAAAACAACAAAACCAAACAAAAAGAGAACAAAACAAGCAACATTTAGAGAAGTTCCTTAAGCATTTTGGTTGCTTCCAGATGCTTAGATATCACCTTGTACATTTCCATGATCTCCTCCATGTCCTACCTTGACACTGTCTTGCTCTGAGTGTGAATGCTCTGCCCCATGCTAAAGTCCACAACCTACAGCTCCTTATTAGCATGCTCCCCCACCTCCTTGTTCACCAGATCACTAAACAAAGATCTTCTAGTCCATTCCCTCGCCTTCTCATTCAGGAAAATAAGACCTTCAATTAAGGATTCAAGTTTATCCTTGCTAAGGTTGATTACCGTGTTCGCCTTCTCATTTAGGAACAAAAGACCTTAAACCTATAGCTCCTTATTAGCATCCTCCCCCACCTTCATGTTCACCGGCTCACTAAACAGAGATCTTCTAGTCCATTCCCTCGCCTTCTCATTCAGGAACACAAGACCTTCAACCGAGGATTCAAGTTTATCTTTACGCAACAATAGAGAGTTCCTCTCCAACATTGACAACCTTGGACCATAATCTCTCTTCAAATTGGCCATGTCCTCCACCATAAGGCCAAGGTTGGAGTTCAACGATTTAACCAAACTAAAGATGGAATCCTTTTCCTTTAGGCTTTTGAGAGTAGAAATATTACATCAAGAAATCATGTCATGTTTTTTATGGAGGTCCTAAACCTCTTGAACCAACCATAAGAAAATTAAAGGAAATATTAGCCCCTTCCTTAACCAGAACAGAGGCTTGCGTGTAGTTCAAGACACCCTAGAACAAGCCCCTCCCTTGATGGGAACTCATGGGAAAATCATCTTCTTGAAAACCCTCAAGAAAATCAACCTTGATCTTAACCTTGTCTTTAGAAGCTGATGCATCAGGAGACTTGTCCACGTCCACCACATAGTTCACTTTCCCAACAACAGGCCCCCCCATCATCACTGTTGTGCATGTTTTGCACACATGCCCTGCCATAGGCAGGGACCCCCTTTTTTTGCTCCCGACAGGCTGCTTTGCTCCTGTCTTGTTTTGCGTGCCCCATTTTCCAAGCCCAAATTTTTCATGTGCCTTCAAATGATCAAATCCCCCTGACCAAATTCACCTACTTAGGGTATTCAAATCCGCGGAGAAATGAAGTCCCCCGTCCCTGTTCTACCCATTGTCTTGTTTCTGCTGACTTGGTCCATCATTGCTCGATTCACTTTTTTCTACATTTTTGACTTTGGGGCCAAATTTTTGGTGGATCTGGAATGTGTTTGAGGTGCCTAAGTGAGCTGCCAAAGTTTCGTCAATGTTCCGTAAAGTTTCGGTGGTTTCAGAACTTTCCCTCTAGAATTCCCTTCCTCATTGGCTTTTTTGGAAACATCTGTGGACCCCTGCCGGTTCAGTTTCCACATTGTTGACTTTGAGGCTAACTTTTTGGTGGATTTGGGATGTGTTTGTGATGCTTAAGTGAACTGCCAAGGTTTCATCAACATTCAGTTAATTTTTGGTGGTGTTTTGGAGCCAGTCCTCCTTTGGCTGTTTTGAACATCCGTGGAGCCTTAGCGAGCCTCTCCTGGAGTCGCTCTCCTCCATGGCTGCTTTTGGGACTCCGTCCCTCTTTGGCCATTTTGCCCCCTTGAATTCTTGAACATCCGCGGAGCCCCAACACCTCCCGAGCCCGCCCTCCTTGGCCATTTCGGGACTCTATCCCTCTTGGGCCATTTTGAACATCTCAGGAGCCCCCTCATTTACTCCAAGCTCGCCCCTTCATGGCCGTTTTTGGGACTCCGTCTCTCTGTGGCCGTTTTGAGCTTCCGTTTTTTTTCAAATGGGTCCAATCTTGAGGAAGTTTTTCTAGGCACTCTTCCTTCCCCTTTTCCCATGCGCTAGAATTGAAAAATCTTGGTTTTTCTAAGTTTTGTGGGGTCTGGGAACTTCCCTTCCGGTTTGCTGTCCCTTGTTCGCTGCCCGCCCCCTTGGGGCTGCATTGATATTTATGGTCCAAATGAGCTCCAAATATGAATATTATGATCTTTTGATTATGCATGGATGGATCTAACAAGGATTTTGCAAGATTTGACTACCGTTTTCCTTGATTTGTGTATGAAAGCACTTACGACACTCCATGTATGCAGGATTCAAGAAGCCTACAGTAGGTCCGTCAAGGAGACCCATTGAGAAAGTTGAACAAGGAAAGTGCATCGCTCCTATCACCATTCGTTTCATGTTCGCCTCTCCCCCTCACACCCACCAACAGGGTCGGAGTTAGAAGAAGGCACGTGCCAAGGAAGTCAAGGACAAAAATGCAAGGGGGTGGCCTTGAAGAAGGCATAAGGGGCTGTCTGCTAGAATCAGGGGCAACCAATCCATTGATGCCAATCGTCAACAGGCCTGTTTGATCCAAGGAAGAACATTGCAAACACATCAAGTAAGAAGGCAGATTTCAAGCAGTTTCAACTACAGTAAAAGGGCAATCAACTAAATGACGAAATTGCTATAGTGATTGGCACTAGATGACAAAACAAAGAAAAGACAAGGAATGTATTTTAAAATTGCTAAATATTGTGGGGTAGGTGAAACCCTAATGTAATTGAATCTAGGCCATTCGTTGCAAATTGATCCTAGCCATTCATTTGGGCTTTGGAAAAGTATAAATAGGGATTGCCCCTCATTTGTAAGGGTTGGAGAACTGATGTAAAAACATTCTGCAGCAATAGAAAGTAGCATTGCATGATTTATGGGTGTTCCTTTTGATTTTTCTCTTTATGTATGCATGGTTCAACTTCCCTATTAGTTTAGGTGTTAGTTTCTTGAATGGAAGTGGTGATGGTGTTTGCTATTTCAGTATTTGATGAATTTCCAGCTCATGCTTTTTGTGGTTCATTGATGATGGATCACTTTGCAAAGCTAGTCTGAGCCTCCTTCCTTTATTGCTGCAACTTAGTTCGATTGCATGTACATGATGTGTGCATGTAATATGAAAATCTGAAGTCCTTAGAAGATTGCACTGGTTTTGTGCAACTGTAGGTTTCTCTTGGCCAAGCAAAACCCAGTTTAGGGAGTTTGTCTACTGTGGCAGCCTCCATGATCACTGTTCATTTGTAGTTTTAGGTCTAGGAATCTTCTCTCTTCCCTACCCTTTTTCTTTTTTCTAATGAGTGACCTATGCTATGGTTCATTGCACATTGTAAAGCTAAATCCAATGATAAAAATGGATTCAAGACTGCTGTTTGAACCTAGAACAAACACACAACAACTTCTCCATCTTAGGAACTCCATTTCAAGAACCAACTTCCCATGCTTTGTAACTCATTTGTAAGTCCACCTTGTGATTCTAGCAAATCACATCAAACAACTGAGATATTCCAAGTACTGTCAAGAACTGACATTAGAGACCTTGGGATAGTGTTCTGTAATTTGATTGTAGAAGATTCTCTTTCAAGAGAGGTAGTGGACCTACGCACTGCCTGTGTTGAGAAGTGCATAAAAAACACATCAACAATCGCCATGACCCAGGTCCTTATTCCCTAAATCCACCACCTCACCGACTTGATTAACCCCTAAAACCTCTCATAGCTTTTCCTCATCATCCTTGGAACACATTGGCCCCTGTTTCGTGGTCTTCCTCCTACTACCTTTACCCTCCGCAACCTCTTCATCGCAAGACTCTTGAATTTTGTGTTTAACACACAGATTGGAGGGTTTCACCTTTTTAGTAGAACATTTCTTCCTACCAAAAGAAGGGGTGTAATCCAAGTCTGTGTGGTAACCGTCTGACCATGCATCAAACTCCTCAATTTTCATACCTGCACTCTCATCCACCTCCTCAATCTAGCATTTCCCACTCCCCTTCTCCCTCTTCTTCGACTTGACATAATTAACAGGAACAAGGACTCAATAACACAGTTAGCCTTTGTATGATCCACAATTAGCAACATTAAACCCTCATGTAAAAAAGGGTTCCTCGAATTCTTTCTATAGTTGCCAATCTCCTCTTCCAAAGAAAGTAGAAGATAGAAAGGGAAAGAGATGAGCTTACCATGAAAGAAGTGATTGAGCATCACAAAATGATAGCCATAAAGAGTCGAATACCTCTCGTCCAAGGTAAAATAATGCATCAGTTCCATAGAAACCTCATGCCAAATAGGTTTGATTTTGGATTGATCTTAACCCCCACAGTCGAGCCTCACCATTTTGGCTCTCTCCCTATCCTGAAGAAAATTCAATCTAGCAACCCCCGACAGAGCTTTGTACTTGTAAAATTTTCTTCCTTTGGTCAACATCCCAGTGACTTTTGTGATGAATTCCTCACTAATAGTGGTATCCTTGCCAAACAAGCTCAACACCCGGCCACACCAAGAATCAAAAAACTCCCTGGAGACATTCATTTTAAAACCATGCAATTTCTCCATGAAAGGGGTAAGCCCACCCTTCTATAAAAATTCCCAAAATTTAGCATTAGCTTCATGAACTCATCACACAAAATAGGCTTAGTACTACACTTAGCCCCACCCATCATCGAATGCAAGCACTTCATATATATGCAGGAACATACAACATACGATTGCAACTAAATACCAAGGCAAGAGAAAGAAAAGCACCTAGAAAGTGTGTGGGCCTGCCAACCAAGGTACTGAAGACAATAATGGCTAGGAGCCTCCTACATTTATGACTTGGATACCCAAAAATTCCAATGAGCATCACAAGCATAAGGTGTCTAATCAACCTGAGCTAAACATGATTACCACACAAGCCTTTAGCCATATAGATGACTTCCTCCAATGAGCTAGGAGTTGTCATTATTAAGCAAGGAAATTAATTTGATGGGTAGGTTATCATTAGCCTGCCAAGATCTAGCTGATGTCACCCCGAGATTCACCATCAAGTCTGCCACCCCATTCGCCTCACAAAAGGCATGGGAAATATACACCTCATCAAAATCATGCAACATAGACCAGGCATCCAAAATAAATCTTTCAATTGACCACGTGGAGGGGAATATTTCCTTATGCAATTAATTATATTCAAACAATACCCTTCGACCCATAACTTAGAGATCCTCTTCTCCCTAGCCAACTTGATGCCATGATAGGCTGCTGCTGCGCATTCAATGAAAGTTGTCAACAACCATATCTTGCATTTTTTTCATTGTGGGACTAAAATTACTACAAAAATATTATGAGTGGATGTTTGAACACTAGAAAATGCCTCTAATCACTACTTAAGATAGTTGATCATTCTAGGCTACACTATTTTAGTGTAATCTCTTATTTAATCCCTAAGTGCAAAAAATTATCAAACTATGACAAACTATTTCTTGCAATTCATGGAACCTCTAAAAAAAATTGAATTTATAGACACATGTAGGGTCCTTCCACAATAACCTCTCTCATTTTTGCAAATCTTTGATCCATTTGACTGTGACAACAATGTTTCAAAAGCTATAAAAATTATCATTTGCATTCAATTAAAATTTATTAGTAACCATATTTTTCATTTCATGTGTCATGATGTTGAGATGGCTATTCCAACACATATGGGTGGGTAGGTGAATGTTAGAGAAGGCCTCCATTCATTCCCCAGGATAGCCAATAATTTCAAACTACACTATTTTGACAGTCTCTTCAGAACCCTAAGTGCAAAAAGCTACCAAATTATGGCAAATTGTTTCTTATAATCTATGGCACTTATGAATGTTTCATCTTAACTTATAGGTTTACATTTAAGATATCTCCATAATAACATCTCTCATTTTTTATATCTCTAATCCATTTGAATATGGATGGAAACAATGTTACAAAAGTTGTAAAAAACTGTCATTTATGTTTAGTGAAAAAATTTCAGTAGTCATATTTTGTGTTGCAATGGTTTCTAGATTAGATTGTGTGAGAGTTTTTTTGCATCAACATTTTAGAAAACACTCCGTGATCCATCATTAGGATGAAAGAGCTCAAGGAGAGAAATATTGTTAGTTGCAGACCAAGGACAACTTAAATAGAAAAGAGGGAGGAAGGGGGGAGGGGAGAGAAGGCTACACAACCCAAGGAGACAAGACCATTAGGAATTAAAAAATGAACGATATTGAACTAAAAACCAAAATTTAATGAGACCACCAAAAAGAAGGAAATCAAAAAAGACAATACACTACAAGACTAGAAAAATAATAAAAAGACAAGGAATGGGTAAAAAAGAAGAGAAGATAAAACAAGAGAACAACAGAGGGAATTAAGAAAATAAGAATAAAAGAAAGGAAATAAATACAGATATACATGTATATGTGTACATATATATGTGTGTTTTAACCAAATTACTTGAACAAAAATACTATGAAAACTAGAATAAGAGCACCAAATATGGTAATACAATACAAATAATAATATACTAATATATCTATATATAAAATAAAAAAGAAACAAGGAGTAAGAAGCTGTAGACACGTAAATTATCCTAATTGATATCATGCACTTGAATTTGATTCACTAACACTGATTCTTCCTTAATCATTCCTTTACTAACTAATTAATTAACTGATAGGCTATTTTGTTTGAAGTTTATGTTGGGATTTTCTTTAACCCAGCCGCAAAATTGTTTTGCCGATGCCAGGGGTCTATCGGCTGGTGGGGAGGCATGTTTTTTTGGTGGTGACGTGGGCATTGGTTATTATGTGGGTTGGTGGCAGTGGAGAATGTTGTCGTCATAATGGGGAAGGTGAATGGTAAGTGTTTGTTGGTGTGAGCGGCAATGCATCTTCGTGTTAGTGTATGGGGGCGAAGGCCGAAGTAAATGCAATATTGAAAGTTGCGGTGTGCGAAAGCATACTTTGATGAAGTTGTATTATCGAAAGAGTGATTGTGTTGTGGGTTTGATACTAGAGTACTGTTAATATCGTCAGCCTCGGCTCCATTTTTTAGCAGGTTGGAGGGTTGTAAAACTGGTGTGGCGTGGAATCTATAAGTTGTTTTCGATGAGTATTTTGCAAAAATAAGTAATTTATTGTTCATGTGTTTCGTTGTCTATTTAGTGTTGGTTTTGACAGGAGGTTGCAGGGTTTTAACACTAATGCATTGTGAAATGTCGAAAGAGCCATTGTGGTGTTGGTTTGATAGCACATTATTTATTGTTCATGTCTTTCGTTTTGTGCTTATTGTTCTAGTTCTATTGCACTGAAATATTTTCTCTCTCATTCAATTCTATTGAAATTTTTTTTCTCTCACCCAATAAACAAGGCTATTTTGTTTGAAGTTTCTGCTGGAATTTTCGTCAGCCCATCCACAAATTGGATTTGTCACGTCGGGATTCTATCGGCGGGCGAGGAGGGCACTGTTTTCTTATTGTGGTGCCGTGGGCATTGGTTATTACGCGGGTTGGTGGTGGTCGAGAATGGTGTAGTCATTACGGGGAAGGTGAATGGTAAGTGTTTGTTGCCGCGAGCACCAATGCATCTTCTTGTTGGTGCATAGAGGTGTAGGCTGAAGGAAGTGCTATATTGAATGTTGTCATGTGGGAAAGCACACTTTCATTAAGTTGTATTGTCGAGCGAGCCATTGTGTTGTAGGATACACACCATACTATTGTTAAAATTATCGCCTTTAGCCTCATTTTTTAGCAAGTTGGAGGGTTGTAAAACTGTTGTGCCGCATAACCTATAAGTTGTTTTCAATGGGTATTTTACAGAAATGAGTAATTTATTGTTCATGTGTTTCGTTCTCTGTTTATTGTTTCTTTTTATAGCAACTTGGAGGGTTTTAACATTGATGCAGTGTGAAATGTGCGAGAAAGTATATTGATTGAGTTGCTTTGTCGGAAGAGCCATTGTGGTGTTGGTTTGATAGAAGATTATTTATTCTTCATGTTTTTTGTTGTGTGCTTATTTTTCCTTTTGATAATAGCCATTGTGGTGTTGTTTTGGTAGCAGACGATTGTAAAACTTGTTGCCTTCCACTTTGTTTTATAGCATTTTGGAGGGTTTTAAGGCTGTTGTGTGCCAGAATCTATAAGTGGTTTTACATGGTAATTTTGTGTGAAAGATTAAATTGTTGTTCATGTGTTTCCATCTCTACTTATTATCCATTGTTATTTTTTTGTATCTTTGTTGTTATACCCAATTTGGAGACTTCAAAGAGATAATCGTTCTCCATGCATGGTTTTATTGTAGTTAAATCTTTTTCCTCTCGTCAAAAAAATTAGGTTAGGGTTAGTAGTTTGTACCTTTGCAGTTATACCCACTTTTTGAGACTTCAAAGACATTATTGATCTCTATATATGGATTGATTGGAGTTAAATCTTCTTAGCTTGACGAAAAACAAAAATTCTAACAGGATTATTAGGGAAATAGTGAAGAACCACACAAATTAAAATATGTGGGATTGTATATATATGGATATGTAAAGGGTTTCTTATCCGTTTGAAGTTTCCAACGTGATTTTCATCAGCGAAACCATGAACAGGATTTGCTGTACAATAGTTGTTCCATAATTTTTGTGTTGCTCTATAATATTTAATTCCACCTTATGCACGTCACATTTTTTGCATAATAGTTGTAATTGTATAAGAGGAGCTGCATTATTTATCATTCAACTATATAGAGAAACAAGGAAATTGTAATAGAACTAGTAGTAAAAGATACATACATGTATAAACATTTATTAGCCCATAGGCTATTTTGTTTGAAGTTAGTGTTGGGATGTTCGTCAGGTTAGTCGTGAATTGAATTTGTTAGTGCCCATGTCAGCAGTTTTTCTCCACGGGGATGTGCATCTTAGTAGTTACATTTGATATTGTTGTTTTCTTTAGCTAAAAGCAAAATGATTTAACTGCAATGGTTCCTATGGCAATTGGTGTAATGAAAAAGATGCATGAAGATAACTGCAAAAAAAAAAACAAAAGATGCAAACTGTATGTATATGTATATGTATGTACATCTATATGTAAGTGTATATATATACATATATATTTCTATATATATATATACATATGTATATACATATAGAGTGAGCTATTTTTTGGGCGACATGGACATTCGTAATTACGTGGATTGGTGGTGGCGGAGGATGGTGTCATTGTAACAAGGAAGGTGAGTGGTAAGTGTTTATTGCCGTGAGCGCCAATGCATCTTCTTGTTGGTGTGTGGAGGTGGAGGCCAAAGTAAATGCAATATTGAATGTTGCAGTGTGGGAAAGCATACATTGATTAAGTTGTATTGTCGAAAGAGCCATTGTGGTGTGGGTTTAACACCAGACTACTATTAAAATTGTCAGCCTCGGCTCTGCCTTTTAGAGGATGGAAACTATATGTATATGTATATGTATATATATGTATATGTATATGTATATGTATGTATACTTTGTCCATCTATGGTGTTATACACATTTTGTATAGTTAGTTGCTTGGTATCTTTCTGATTGATTTAAGTTCATATTCTTGCAAAGAGGATTGTGTACATTTTAAATAGCAACGTAATTTACTGTTGTATTTGCATACTAAGAGAGTAATTGTATAAAAGGAGCTGCATTATCTGGCATTTAGTGTTATAGAGAAATAGGGAAACTGTAACACAACTATTAGTAAAATATACATTCAATATTTTGTTCACTTCGTATGCCTGCATTATGGGTAGATATACATATGCATATATGGAAATAAATTGTTCAGTTGTGTTTGAAATTGTAATGTATGTATTTACATATCATATAATCATGCAACTGATTTGAAATATTCGAAAGTAACAATTTGAGACAAGAGTTAATATGGTGGCCACGTTCTTTTTAGCCTGTGAAAAACTAGAGTCACTCTATAACAGTAGCTGCATCATTTGGTATTGAGTATTATAAAGAAATAGGGATATTGTAACAAAAATGTTAGTAAAATATATGTTTATATCTTTGAGGTTAAATGTAGACAAATCCTATTTATGACTTGAATGATGGAAATCCTGTTGGAAACTTTAAACAGATAACAAACACTTTGCATATTTATATATTTGTATATTTGTAATTTCCCCATCCATATAAGACCATAATGCCAAACATCCATGGGAAAAAATTTATAGATTTCAGAGAAAAAGAGTTTTAACATAAACAATAAATAAACTATTTACACAAAACACCCAAGAAAAATGACCTACAAATTGCGCAGTGCCATAGTTCTAAAACCCAATGGCTGTTTTGAAAACTCAACTTAATCAAAGTCTATTGTATATATGTATACATGCATATATATATACATGTATATATATATGTTCACATGCATGTATATATATGTATATTGTACGTCGTTTTACATAGCAGGGTGCATAGATGGTTGATTTATTGTCTACATCTTCTTGTTAAATGTTTGTATCTTTGTTGTTATAGGGTTGGCATATATATATATGTATATATATTGCCGACTGGTAGGGAGGGCACCGTTTATTCCCGTTGGTGATTACATGGGTTGGTGGCAGTCGAGAATGGTATGCTAGATATGGGGAATATGAATGGTAAGTGTATGTTGCCATGAGGCCCAATGTTCCCTATTGCACGATGGCTACAGTTGATGTAGATGCAATATTGAATGCTGGTGTGCCAAAGATATATATATATATACTGTACATCATTTTATATGAGTGGTTTGCATAAATGGTTGATTTATTATCTATGTCTTCTTCTCAAATGTTTGTATCTTTTGCATTATACCCATTGTGGAGATTTGAAGATATTGTTGTTCTATATGGATGGACGAATTACAGTTAAATGTCCTTTCTTCTAAGGGGAAATATGCGTAGGGTTAGTAATTAGTTCGTTGTTGGTTATTAGTGTCTGTTCACCAATGAGCAACATTTAGGCAGATCCTTAAATCCTAATAGGTAAGCTCTACGGTCTTAGTAAAAACCTCTCGACAAATGTTCTCTATTTGTCTAAAAACACAAATTGGAAAAGAGCTATTAGATCGCAAATGCTATTCATGGTTGTGTTGATGTGATTTTTATGACCGCACCAATCAGCAGAACGAAATTGTCTAAAGGCTACTCCGTTCTCTCTTGATCAAAGTATTTCGTGCACTAAGATTGTGAGAAAGTTCGCATGTTCAACTCCAAGGTTCTGAAATACTTGGAATACCCTCAGTTGGTTCGATGTGAATTTCTATTTTCACGAGGGGACTTACACAATTGTTCAGGATTCTTACAGTTAACAGTAAATGGATGATTGGAAGGGATTTGTATAATGTGGATGATTTGGCAATAAGTACATTTTCCTAAAGCTAACCATAAATGTGAAAGTAAATGAGTGTAAGGCCTAAGAAACTTATATTCTATTCTAAATGCAAGATATGTGGAGCTCGATTTTAGCAGACTTCGACCGAATTTCACCTAGCCTCACGTCGGACAACTTCAACAAAATTAGTGCAATCTTCAAAGGGATAGCAAAATATATTCAGATTACAATTTAGCATACATATACCATCAGGATGACACATATAAGTATATAAATCACAATCGAAGTTAAACTCAAGATAATTTCTAGTAGACCACACAAGGAGAACTTATCATCAACAAGCTGCTAGTGGTATGGAATGAAATGAAGCTACCTCAATAAACACCACACATCAAAGTAAACTACTTGCATGAGATAAAAATTATGCTACTTTATGCTACTTGGATTTGAAAGGATGAAGAGACCTTGCTAGCTATCCATGACAAAGACAAATTCCACCATCAATGAAAAGATCTTTTATCATGAAAGTTTTACACAACAATCTCTATAAAAGTTTTCAAAGGGAAAACTTTCTTTCTTCTCCACACTATGCTAAACTATCAAGCAAAATGTCTACTCTGCTCTACTCTCTAGTCTGATCTCCAAATCTAATTCTAATTCTAATGAATTACAAATGAGGGGGACTCCCCCTTTTATAGATGGCTCAGTCGAATGGATAGCTAAGATTATAATCAAAAGAGTGGCTAAGATTAAGCCACCTCAACCCTAACCCTAAAATCTGCCAGAATGGGGAGTGGTGTAATAAATGAGAAAAGATTCCCACTCACTCCCAAAATAGTAAAGGCAATTAATGCCCACAATCAGTCTTCTAGAAGATCATCGTCCAGTAGTGCATTCCCATTCTCCTTCTCTCTGGCTGCAAACTCAATGAACCTGCCAAGTACAGGCTCAACCTCCTGAACTAAAATGGGTGGAATGCAATCAAGCTAGAACTCTAACACTGTGACTGACGATTCATGCCTTGCACAAGATTTTCTCCAAGCAACTAAGGAATCCTGCATGCTCTGGATCAAGCTGGAGAAAGTGGAAGTGTTCTCAAAATCATCTTGTACGAAGGTCTTCACCTCTAAAAAGAAAGGCACCAGCCTACCCCTCAAATTATCAACATTCACCTCATCTGGATTCAACCGCCTAGCAAATATGGCCTCAAAAGTATTTTGGACTCCATCAATGATATTGGCCATAGCTTTCCATACTCTAGTTGAATCTGCCTGTGCTGCGCGTCGAAGAAACCACAACCCGTGATTGCTGAAGAATACCATCTAGAAAATTTGTACCTGTCATCCTCCTGAATGACCCCTCCATCAATCAACAACTGCAAAGGAACATGTCTCAATGCCTCAAGACACTAAATTACTTTGCTCTGATAAACGAAAGCATCTCCCCAGGCTTGATCAACTGCCTCCATTCATGCCAATATACTAGAAGCCTGCTAAAAAGCAAGAGCAAGGTCTTCCATAAACTTTTCTGTCTCAGCACGAACTCCTGTGACTCACTTGTCTGCCTCCTGTGCCATCTTCCCTAACTCCAACAAGCCACTGATTGACTCTCTAGGTATGTTAGATGGAAGCTCTATCACTGGAATCTCCTGCCCATGAGGACGAGACAACTGCTGCACATATCCTATCAAATTCTTATGCTCTCTTTTCAACTTCTTGTACTTTCTTTCCTTTTTAAATAATCTGTCCTTGAGGGCGAGGTAGGAGTTATCACATTCTTCAACAATCTGTGAACCTATGGGGTGTCCTAACTCCGAAGTTGTGACCACGTACTTTTCTGACACTGCCTCATCTCGGTCACAATCAACCTATGGCATGGCTATGTGAAGAGTGCGAGAACCATCCTCATCAGTTGATATCTTTCAAAACTTTCATGCTCTCTTCTTCTGTGGAGGTGCACTGATCCTGTTCAAAAATTCTTCCATTTCAATTGCGGGATCAATCTCTTTGCTGGGGCTTCTCCTCATCCTATCTCTGAGCCAATCAGGTACTGTATACTGTATATCAAATGGCTACTGTTCTTGTGCCTCTACTTCATGGACTTGTTCAACTTCTACATCATTTTGGTGAGGCTCATCGTCCTCAAGTGGCTAAGTATCTCCTGAAACTATATCATCATCATCTTCCAAAGCCATCTCTAACTCTTGCTGAAACTGAGGGTCAGTAGTAGTCCCCTCATCATCTTGTTGATCACCTCTAGTAGGTGCGTTGACACTCTGGCCAACCGACTCTCTCCGTGGTGGCTGATTATTTTCCTGTACTGCTTGCACTTGATTCAATGCATTTCTTTGATCAGCAAACAAAGAAACCTCCTGTATGCTTGGAGAATGTGTCTCCAATGGCGTGGGTGATTCAACTGCAACTCTTGGAGGTTCCAGTTGAACGGGCCCTTGTCAAACTGGCTCCTTCCTTCTAGATTCTGGACCTCGTGTGATTTGTTTCTTCCTGCTGGTGGTGGGTGTCCTGTGATCTCCCATCAAATTATAAGTCAAAGCAATCGACCTACTCTTCAACCTTCTCACACGCCTATCAACCCATGCTCTGGTAAATGTCAGGACCGGAATAGAAAGTGTGTCCAAGTCAGTAACCTCTGGTTCTGACCAATCTGGGAGTGGAAGTGGAGTATCTCTCACTGCTGCATAATCTGGATGGACAATGTCCATGTCTTCATTTACCTGGTCTAGTACCGGAACAACTTCACATTCCCTGATCATGTTTATTAGTAATCGAGAGAACATTCTTTTCCTGACTTCAACCTCATCTGATGCATCCGCCCAATAATCCTCAATATTTTCCTTATGTTTAAATTCCTCTGACAATACCCATTTGATGTTGTTATACAGATCATAGTGCTGTTGGCTGGTGTGATATGAAAAGTGATAAAATTGAAGCTCGCTCTCGGCTTCTCTAGCTACCTATAATGAAGGACACACTTCATCTGAATTGCCCATGACAATTGGGAAGTCAACACCTCCCTTCTTTTTCTTCTGAATCTTATCGTAGGCAACCAATTGCCTAGATATCTCTAACATCAATATTCTATTGGTTGGGTACTTAGGCAGTTTATATGGATATGACAAAAATCCTTGCAGCCTTATGTAAGAAAACTTTAGAAATTGTATAAACTAGCACCCATACCTCTTAATCAATTCCTGGGCTTCCCTAGAGATCATGTGATGCATCCGCTCCTAAAGCAGTCTCGCTATGTGCATGGTGAAGGTGTCATTGACACGCTTGTAATGAGTGGTACTAGTCAAATGCAACTGTGGAAAAGCCTCATGAATTTTAAACTGATGAGAGCCACAACCAATAGGCTCCTTATATGAAATTCCTCTATATTTCATCATACGAGCCAACATGTAAATGATGTAAGAACTCATATAGAATGTCTTAGTTCTTCTCAGGCTCAGGAGCTGCTTGTGCAAACTGTCACTGATCATTTCAGCCCAGTTGACGTACTCCTTTCCTTCCAGCACGAGGTTGATGTAATAGAACATCCATGGCTCGAAAATAAACGATTGCGGGTAGCCTCCAACTCGACTCAGCATCATGATAAGATCACAATATTCTTGCTTTAAGTCATCTGCTATGATTTGTCTCGGCAACTTCATATGAGAAGGCTCGGGGTTGCTCATCTAGTGAGTATTTATTGTCTCTGTACATCTCTCGAATGCAGAAGCATACATTCGCTCAGCTCACTCCCTCAATTTGTAAATCATGTTTCTATGCATTGGGATTCCAAAGGCTTCACCAATGGCAGCAGGAGTGAGGTTGGCGAGCACTTGTCCATCTGGTGACATGATTGATCTATGATCCTTCTCATAGCAGTTGGCACACTCCATCATCAGCTTCGAACAAGGAATGGCTGGTGGGAAACCAACAGCTACATATAACCCACTTCAAACAATGTTGTGTGAAGTGGTTGAAGGTCGATGATTACCAATCCCCAGCATTCGATTCTTGAAAGTCTCTAGGTTGATGGAGCCCAAGTTCGTATCCACCAGCTTGCCCAACTTTGAAGTAAACTTTGACTCTAGCAAGACAGACTTGCTCAACTTCTTTATAACAGCTTGCCTGGATGTACCATTGTTATCCTTGCCAGTCGCCCTTGCTTCAGCCATTTGCAAAACAATAAACATTCATTAGCAAATAACTTAGAAAAATAAATAAAATGCTTTGCAGGGCTGCTAGTCGACTTCAAGAAGTTGCAATATTATATCTCGTTTGCAAACCTAAACTTCTCCTTCAACAAATTTTGAATTATCAACCACTTAGAAAGTTTAGCAAGTAAGCTTCAACAACTCCACTTTATAGAAAATCGTCCAACTTCACTCTAGCAATCAGCAACTTCAAGAGAGTTAGCAAGTTCGCACTTCACAAGCTCAGACTCAGATTTTCAAATCATAGCAACTTCCAAATGACTTGGCGCCTATTTACTTTAGCAACTTCCCCAACTCTAAGTCGTACTTCTCACTTGCACTTGCAGATTTCAGCTTCAACAATAAACTCAGCTTCACCCTTCTTCAATTTCAAATCAGCAAGTTCGCACTTTTAAACTCTCAGCAATATTCTCTTCAAATCAAAATTTCTCCACTTGCACTTGCAACTTCAAATCCTTCAGAGCAAAATCAAACTTCCTTACACTGTAGCAACTTCCAACGCCTCTCACTTAGCAACCTTCAGTCTTCAGCAAAATTTCGAACTTCTCAACACTTCAGTCTTCAACAACTCATTGCAATATCAAACTCAGAGCAAATCGAATTCTCTTCAGCTGTGAAAAAGAAGTGAATAACCCTCAGCTCTTATAGGAAATTCAAATTCTAGAAGAAGGCTAAGTTTAGCCAGTGAATTAAATTTCCACTACTTCATTCGAATTTCCCTCCTCTGGTGCTTTTGACACTTGTCTTTCAACGTCTGGAATCTCATTCTTCTAGAAGTTCAACTTTGACTGGCATCTTTTGAATTCACTTCCAATTTTTTTTTAAAATTTAAACTTATCAATTTAACAATTTCCATTCGCCAGCTGAAGTTCTGTCTTCCAAATTTTAAATTTTGATCACCTCTGATGCTCTGGAAAATTCACCAGTGAAGAACTCAATCAAAATCATCTAGGCAATTTACTTTCGTCTGGAGAAACTCATCTTGAAAACACATTTTATTCACTCTGCCTTAGAAAATTTTAAATTCTCCCTTAGGAAAATTTCACAATTTGAGCACCGATTAAATTCTTCATGCTGAAGGCCTTGGCAAAGTGCGGAAGACATAGAAATCCATTCCTCATCACAAACGTCCAGTACCCAGAAGAAAATTTTTCTCTGAAACGCGATGAATCCATGGGTACACAACGAACAGGTTCATTTAAATTTTTAAAATTTTGAACCTTAGAAAAAATATTATTCCACCAATTTAAATCCGTTTTTCATCTCTGTGAACATCCTGTTGCTCTAAATTGAGAAATTTTTAAATTCATCCTACAATGCCAATATTCTCTGACTTCATCTCTGGAAAATTTGCTCGTGCTTCAAGAAAATTTCATCACCTCCATGTCTAGGCGTATTTTCTAAAGGAAGAAAATACTTTGCCTTAGAAAAATTTTAAATCACCTTGCATTTTGAAAATTTTTCCTTGGAAATTTTTATATTCAACTCAATCAACTTTGCCTATGGTGAAGAAAAATCATCAACTTTACTTGGGAAATCTTCTTGAAGGCATACCATACTTAGCATGTTTTATTTTTCAAAAAAAATTCCAACGCCTAGGCAATTCCTTATTTTATTCACCACCTTGCATTTTTTTTTTTTAATCCTCCATAGGCTTAAGAATTCCAACGCCCAACATATTATTTATCGCCTCACACACCCTAGGCGCACATCACACTTCATGAGGAATATTCAACACACCTAGCATATTTCACTTCAAGCTCAACACCTTGGGCGCATATTACATGTAGAGAGGAAACTTCACATCTACGCCTAGCATTATTCATTGTACCACCTTGGTAATTTCAACGCCTAGTAACACTTACCACCTTGGGCACATATGACACTTGAAGAAGAATAATAACCACGCCTGGGAATATTTCACTTCACCTTTTACCCTGTTTACCACCTTACACTCACCTTTACTCACTTCAACTTGGGCGCATATTAACATGTGTGAAGGATGACTCTTGGACTTCCCTGATTTTGTCTTCACATGGCACCATTTGGGTGCATTTTGCTATGTGTGAAGGATGAGTTTTGTTGACTTGTTGACTAGCTATCCTTGGGCGCATTTTGGCATATGTGGTGGATGAAACTTCCAACGCCTTTCACAAGTGACCTTTTTTTTCTATCAACTCTCTCAATGTGGGCGCATTTTGATGGGTGAGGAGGATGAAAAATGTTGACTTTCCTTGACCTTCTTGTTGCATGGGCGTATCTTAGCCTAGGAGGTGGACGAGTTTTATACTTAGAATTTTTTAGCATTTTACTCCACCAACTTGGGCGCATTTTACCTAGTGAGTAGGACGAAACCAACACTTAGAAAATTTCTTGATGTTTCTTCATCAACTTGGGCACATTTTACCCAGTGAGCAGGATGAAACCAACACTTAGAAAATTTCTTGATGTTATTAGCTTGAAGAGGGTGCATTTTCATGGTGGTGCAGGATGAATTTCTAGACTTAGTCACTTTTTCTACGTTTTCGCCAGCTTCTCTGTGCCTTACTATTTATAGTAAGTCCTTCAATTATTGCATCTCTGAGGCTTAGAATGATTTGAGATTTTAGACACTGCATCTTCACAACCTTGTTGGCCTGTTGACATTGCTTGCTCGAGTTGAACTGCTATTTTTAGCCCATTTCTGAAGGTGGTTTGCTATAATTTATAGAAACTGCTCGTTTCTAATACCTCCACAACTCCGTTTGATTTGAAATTTGAAAGAGGTGCTCCTCACCATGTGACCTACCTGCTGACATCGGCACATGCAACTGATTTGCTATTTTTAGCCTGTTTCCAAAATGACTTACTATAAATAGTAAGTGCTCCTTTTGCCCTCAAATTTTATCAGCGGATAGCTTAGAAGATGCTGATCATGGTGGTATACACCGGTTTTCAAAAATTCTGACTTTTTACCCTTCTTTTTAGGCCCCGAAGCTGGAAACCCTAATTTGTTCTACATGCATATCAAATGATCTTCGTTTATCCTTGTTTCTGCGGCATTACGATCAGCTCGTGATTTTGAAGTGCTGGGAGGCGGCTGCTGGGATGCACCTGCTAAAAATAGTAAGTTCCTAAATGAGTGACCATCTCCGTTTGCATGTCATATCACTGCGAAGCTCTCGAAAAACTCATAAAGAATATGCCAACATGCAAAGAAAACCCTGACATAAAATAGCCTCGGAAGGCTGAACTCTGAAAGTTGTTGTCTCATTTTGCATGTTATACTATTGTGAAGGTCTCTGAAAACCCAGAAGGAATCTCCAGACATGCATCGAAAAATCCTGCATCTAAGCCTTAAAATCTACTCTAGAAGCTGAACTGCTAAAAATAGTAAGTTGTCTGTTTCAGCTCAAATTTTGCTAGTGAGCAGCTTGATGTGTTCTGAATGCAGTGTGACTGTTGGAATTTCAAAAATGCTGGCGAAACACCTCGAATTTCACACTTACTAAAAATAGTAAGTTGTCAGAATCTGATGAAATTTCAGTGGAACCCTGTTGGAAGCACACTGACAGTAATGTTAATCTCTGTTTTCAATTTATTCACTTCATTTGACCTCAGATTGACCAAGAAAGTACAAACCCTAATTTTAGACTTGGCCAAAATTTCACGTTTAAGCTCAATGGCGGATACATCCCCAGAAAGGCAGATAGAAAAGAGACAGAGAAAAAGAGAGAGAGACAAAAACCCAAGCCAAAAGACCAGAATGGAGAAAAAATTAGGGGGTCCCCATTTTGAATAGGGCAATGTGTGAAAAGGTCACAATAGGTTGGCTTGATGAAAGTATTGTTGGAAACTTCAAATAATAGCCTCTACAAAATGCTCCTAGACAGTAGGCACTTCTGTTTTGCAAATATGCATGTTATTTCTTCCTATCTTTTCATATATATATTCACTTAATTGAGAATCCAAGCTACATTAGTCTTATTCTAATGCCTCTTTTAGAATTTCTCTATTTCTCTACAATATTTAGTGTGAGGTGATGCAACTCAATTTTTTTGATAAGATTAAGAAGATTTAAGTCTGGTTGCCCCTATAGCAATGGGTATGAAGTAAAAAATGCACAATGATAACTACAAACAATAAACAAGGGCCACAAAAATTACTCACCCCATCTATATTTTTGTCACAGAGGGGAGAAGATTTAACTGCAGTTTCCCTAAACCCACAATAAATAGAACTTCCAACACTGAATGTTATAGTGAGAAACCATATGCGTAAGGTCTTATTCTGAAGAAGGTGCCATCAGTTCAACTTTGCAAATGGAATGGAGCCAGGCGCAGAACGATTGTTATTCAAAAAGTTAATAGAGGTTGAAGAGATGCTTATTGGTAGGGCGAATCCACTTAATTGAGACTCCAACCTACATTAGTGTTATTCTAATACCTCTTTTATAATTTCTCCATTTCTCTATAATATTTAGTTTCAAGTCATGTAGCTCAAATTTTCAATCAAATTTTCCAAGTTATAGTCTTTTCTAGACAAGTGTTTTGCATAGATGATTAATTTACTATTAATATCTTCTTCTTATATGTTTCTATCTCTGAGGTTAAACATAAAAATATCCTATTCACGACTTGTCTGGCAAAAATCTCGTTGAAAAGTTCAAACCATATAGGAAGGCATCCATGGGGAAAACTTGTAGACCCAAGATGAAATAGTTTAGAGAGAAACAATAAATTGACCATTTATAGAAAACACCCAAGTAAATGATGTACTGATTGCATAAAATGATAACTTTAGAACACTCCAATCTACCCTATAATGTAGCGGAGGCCGATGAATTGCAAAGAATAGGGCCTACCAACCACCAAACTCATTGTACCTCCAATACCTTTATGATTTCTTACTGAGCTAATGCATATATATGTCATTAGGTTTTTGGTGGCAATCCCACTTTGCATACACATGCTCACCAGGTTTTTTGAGCCGCAACATGGAGCTTGGCAATTACATGGGCTGGTCTTGTTCAAAAATTGTGTCCTTGATACGTGGAGGGTCAATGGTAAGTGTTTCTTGGCGCGAGCAACAATTCATCTTGTTGTTCCACGATAGTGGCAAGCAATGTACATGTGATATTGAATGTTGCCATGTGGGAATGTATATATATGCATATATATGTATATATATGTATATATATGTATGTATATATGCATATATATGTATATATATGTATGTATATATGCATATATATGTATATATATGTATGTATATATGTATATATCTATATGTATATCTATATATATGTATGTCTATATATGTATATGTATATATACGTACATGTATATATATGTTTCTATATATGTATAACTATATATATATATGTATACATATGTATATATATATGTATATATATATATATGTACATACATATGTATATATATATGTACATACATATGTATATATATGTACATACATATGTATATATATGTACATACATATGTATATATATGTACATACACATGTATATATGCATATATATGTATATATATGTGTGTATATATGTATATCTATATATTTGTATGTCTATATATGTATATGTATATATACGTACATGTATATTTATGTTTCTATATATGTATACCTGTATATATATATATATATATATATAATTGTAACACACCTACTACACAACAAATACTATTCAAGGCTCGAATGATGAAAATCCCGTTGAAAACTTCAAACAAACAACAAAAAATAAACAAATCTTGTTGATGGATCTCTTGACAATACAACTTCATCAAAGTATACTTTTCCACAAGCCAACATTCAATTTTGCATTTCCCTTGCCTATACCCTTTGTGCAGTGATAGGATGTGCATAAAGGCATGTTTATATGTTTAAGTACTGGTTCTTTAACAATTTCCCTATTTGTCTATAATATGTGATACATATTCACACAAGACAAGTAATGTATGTAACAGTTGACTAAATGCACTTGCACCTTTAACTGCAAAAGATAGCAATAGTTGCATTGTCTGTTATCTAGATTGAAATTTATATCTTTTGTTGATAGGCTATTTGTTTCAGGTTGCTATTCCCTAACAAGACAACATTTAATCCTACAGTATTTGTAAAGCTTGAAACAGATGAGGGGAAAATGATATCATGAAACATATTGATACATGCTTTCATAGAACCCTGAACCCTACACAAAGATAAATACAATTGCTCCCATGGTAATGGATACAATGCCAAAGATACACACAGAGAACCAAAATGACAAACCAACAACATGCAAATAACCAAGCTCAACCATATTTTTTGACAGAAGAAAGAAAGAGAATAATAATCTCTTTCAAATCTCAAAAATGGCTATACACATAAAGAACCCAAACAATAGACCAAGAGTGGACAAATAACTAACCCTAACCATATTTTTTGGAGATCATCTATACAAACCACCCATCTAAAAATTAGTATAACCCCACAAGCTTCATTGAAAATTTGAGTTACATCACCATAAATAGAGAAATTGTAAAAAACCTGCCAGAATAATACTAGATAGCCACCAAAGTAATTTTATCTCCAATATGTTAATGCTTTCATACAACCCTAAACCCTACACACAGATAAATACAATTGCTTCCATGGTAATGGTGTTGTAGATGGCTACAATTCCTCCTACGTTAATAGCTACAATGCCAAAGATATACAAAGATAATCAATACAATAGACCAACATCGACATAAAGTACATTTAACTATAATTGTTCCTATCATAACAAGTATAAAGGAAAAGAAACATATAACAAGAAGACATTAACAATAAATTAATCATTTATGCAAAACACCCATGCATAACATAGTATAACCCCACAAGCTTCATTGAAAATGAAAACCAAACCATGTGTATGTCAGCAAAGATGCACAGTGTATATATATGTGTCTACATATGTATGAATAAACAAGGGCCACTTTCACTAAATATTATAGACAAATCGAGAAATTGTAAAAGAAGTATTAGAATTTAACACTCAATAGCCAAAAATTAGTAGCCCTATCCATATTTTTTTAACAAAACAAAGAAGGTTTAATTACACACTCTCCACCCCCAAAGATTGTGGATGTTCCATACTTCTCTTGCTCGGGGGTTTGGCTAGAGTCCATGCAGGCCCATGATGCCAATATGGTAGGGTGGAAAATGAGCACGTGTCTTTTGCTTTGCCATTTCACATTAGTCATTTCTTTGTTACATACATATATGTATATGCACAAACTATTCTATAGATTTACTATTATGTTTTCCATAAGGAAGACAAGCAACCGATGGTTTTGTAGTTCTACATTTAACGCTATACATTTGTTCTTACATATATATATATGTCTACATAAATTATTTTATACATTTGGTGACATCTTTCTGATCTTCCCTTGAAACAATGTGTAACTTCTAATTCAATTAATTCATTTATCTGCAATCCGTTCATCGATGGAGAACAATACTCTTTTTGAAATCTCCACAATGGGTATAATGCCAAAGATACAAACATTTGACAAGAACACATAGACAATAAATTAACCATCTATGCAAACTACCCATGTAAAACGACTTACAAATTCCAGACAATAAAATTGTATTGAGTGCCCCGGAAGATAGATAGATGCATATGCACACATATATATATATATGTACTTAATTCCCTGATTGATATATAAAAATATCCATATAGGTACATATATATGCATATATATACATATGCATATACATATACATATACATATAGATATACATATACATATACATGTATATATTGTAATGTTGGGCTCCACTATTTACCATTAGATAATATAGAGAAATCGACAAATTGTAAAAGAACTATCACAGAAACACTGGAGACCGACATACATCTGAATCTTAAGTATCATCTTAATACCTCTTAAAACTATTACATAGACTGCTTGGCTTCTACCAATATGTTGCATGATACTCTTTTCCCATCATCTATTTAAAGCTACCTATAACAAACTGTTATTTGCCGTTGTTCTTTTTCTCTGTAAGGCAAGAAAATGTATTAGTTAAATTGCATTGTTGAAAGAGCCATTGTGGTGTTACTTGCATATGAGGCTATTGTAAGAAAAGTGATCCTTTAGTTCATTCTATAACAGATCTGAGAGTTTTGAAACTGTTGTGGTGTGAATGTGAAATTACATGTATATCGATAGATATATGTAAAGTAGCAACTACACATAAACATATAACAAATTAATAATGTGTATGCATGTCTATATAATTGTATATATATGATAGAGTGTATTTATGTATAGATGTATATGTATATATGTATGTATATGTATATGTAGGTTGGTGGCAGCGGAGAATGTTGTCGTTGTAACGGGGAACATGAATGGTAAGTGTTTGATGCAGGCCTTTGCAAATATGTGGGTTGGTGGCAATGGAGGTGGTATCCTCGAAAGGAAAAAGGTGAATGTTAAGTGCTTGCTCACCCAATGGTTAATGCATTCTATGGTTGTTGTCTGATGGAGGCGGGCAAGGTAAATGCAGACACATGAAGTAAATGTGATATTGAATATAGCAATATGGGAAAGTATACTTTGATTAAGTTGCATTATGCAAATAGCAAATATATCTTCATATGTTTACACGTATATGTATATGTGCATGGTTTACATTGGTATTTTTGCATAAATGATTAATTTATTGTTCATACCTTTTGGGCTCTGCTTATTGTTCCTTTTGACAATAGGCTGGAGGGTTTTAACACTAGTGTGCTACAAAACCTGTGATAAAGTATATAGGCTTAATGCATTCTTTGGTTGTTGTACTATGGCAGTGGATGAACTAAATGTGGTTGGCTGAAGTAAATGCAATATTAAATGTAGCAATGTGGAATGGAAGATATGTTATAGGTCAGAACAGAGCACGCCAATTTTAACAATGGTCTCCTGCCAAACTAACACCACATTCGATGTTTGCACAATGCAACTTAATCAATATATATGTATATGTATATGTGTGTCTATATGTATATGTATAGACGTATATGTGTATGTACATATATATAAATATGTGTGTGTGTGTGTATGTGTATATACATTGCATGATACTCTTTTTCATTCATCTGTTTAAAGCTTCCTATAAGAAACTGTAATTTTCCATTGTTCTTTTCCTTTGTGAGGCAAGAAAATGTATTGCTCAAACTCCACTGTCCAAAGAGCCATTATGTGCTATGAATTTTGTAAGTCGTTTTACATGGGTTTTTGGTATAAATCTTTTCTCCACAATATTGAATACCAAACAACGCAACTTAAACTTGCAATTCAGTCTATGGTGCTATATGCATTTTGGATAGATCATTGCATCATATAATTCTTGGGCCATAACATAGAAAAAATAGGTGTTACCTTTGAGAGCTGTGTTTGAATGATTCATTTGGCAAGTTGCAAGGATTGACACATTTGTTGATGTTTATAGAGTTCTATTACAATTTCCCTAGTTATCTATATCTAAACATGGGTTGGGGGTTGTCAAGATGGTAGCCTTCATATGTGGAAGTTGAGTGCTAACTGTTTTTTTCGCATGAGCAACAATATTCAATGTTGCAATATGGGAAAGTATACTTTGATGAAGTTATGCATATATACACTTTGTGCATCTTTGCTGTTATACATATTTTGTACTATTAGCACCTTCGTATCCCTATCAAAAATAGAAAGCATATGTATAGATACATTTGCAAATAGTTTTACATATACAAATGTCTTTGGTGGCTTTTAATGGAATATCTGTAAGATATTCACAACGGTAAAATTACTATTTTGGTCCAATTCAAATCAATCAATATATTTTCTTCCATATTTTGGAACACATATTCATTATGCCACAATGCATATTTTGACAATGCAATTGAATCAAAATATTTTCTTTCATATTTTGCAATTTACTTTCCCACACTGTAATATTCAATATCACATTCACTTCTTGCAAGGATGAGCTTGATGAATAGAGGCTTCATGAAACAATTGATGTCATTATGGAGAAGGGTGTTAACAACATGGAATATTTCGTGAAGCCTCTATGCATCAAGCTCATAACATGCTTTTTTGGCTTTGGGGTTTGGCTAGAGCCCATGAGGCTTCATGGTGTCAATATGGTGGGGAGGAGAACAACCAATGGTTTTGTGGCTTTTCCTTTCACCGTTATACATTTGTTTCTACAAATAGACAACATATCCTATTCTGCCCACTACATTTCTCCACAGTAGTACGTAGGCTTCTCATCGCATATTTGCAATAGTGTAAAAGCTCCAACTACATTCTATTCATATAGAAGGTAAGCCTAGATATATACTTTATTGCATTCCTTATTTCACAAGTACATGTCAAATTGTTTTTAATAAATGATATAAGTACATATATTTTTTAAAATGTATAACACTGATTACAACTAAAGAAATTTATTAGCTTAGTGATACTAGATCTCAACAACCTATTATGCTTCTGATTTCTTATTTTTTCAATATTTGATTGTGTTTTGGTTTTGTGGGTAGGCAATCTATGTTCTTCCTTTGATGTTTGCTCACACCCCATGAGGCTGCATGGCCCAATACTGCAAAGTGCAGAGTAGGCCTTCTTTCTCTCTGTTTTGACTGTGTCTGCTTATGGCTACAAGGTATTCGTAGCTTCGATCTAGCACTTTTGTTTTGCAAATTTGCATGTTATTTCTTCCTATCTTTCCATATTATATATATATATATATATATATTTACACATTTATTCATACTCCATCCTTTTTATTTAAATATGGCGACATCTCTTATTTTAGAACTATGTGTGTAATCCTTTGTCATAAATCATAAAACTATACATATTTTTTTAAAAATGTATACCGGTGATTTCAACTAAAGAAAATTCTGAGGTTAATGATTTGAGCTTTCAACAATACATAATGCTTAAGATTTGTCATTCGCAAAGTATACTCTGAGTTGGCGATTGTGTGACAGGCTAGGTTGCTGCATCACCCAGTATGGTGGGGTGGAAAGCATGCCTCCTTTTCTTCTGTTGATACTGCAACCAGTTGCACACAAAAGGTATGCCTACATCTTATCTAACACCTCCCTTTCAAAAATATGAACATAATATATTCGTGTGTTCCCATCTGTACATTTTCACATTCATTGGCATCCTATGTTTTTGATTTTAGTATGGTGTCGACGTGTATGCATGGATAAATTACAATAATATAGATATGCAAAGTGTTTGTTATTTGTTAGAAGTTTCTGATAGGATTTCCATCACCTGGCCCGTCCACAAGATTTTTGTATGTTTAACCTCAGAGATAGAAACATACAACAAGAAGATATTAAGTATTATAAAGAAATAGGGAAATTGGAACACACCTCTTAGTAAAATATGCATACATGTATTTACGCATATATACATATTTATACACATGTATATACCTGTATATGTGTGTGTGTGTTGTATAATACTCTTTTCTCATCATCTGTTCAAAGCTTCTTATAACAAACTATAATTTTCTGTTCTTCTTTTTCTTTGCAAGGGAAGAAAATCTATTCGTTAAGTTGCATTGTTGAAAGAGCCATTGTAGTGTTGCTTGCATATGACATATGTATATACATGTGTAAATATGTATATATATACATGTATGTATGTATGTATGTGTATATATACATGTATCTATGTATATATATTATATATATACATGTGTATGGATATGCATATATGCATAAATTTATGACCATGGAGGAATTTTAGTATTGCATTTACTTTGCCTATCAGCATCGTGCAACGAAAAGATCCTTTGGTCCTAATGGTAACAAACACTTGTCTTTCCACTTCCCTGTATTGAGGACAACATTCTCCATCAACACCAACCCATGTAATTACTAAGATCCACATTGCCACAAAAAAAAAACCAGTAGATTAACTCTATGGCATCTTCTGCCACAACACAAGCCAGTGAAATAGAGAATTTGAGAAATTGTAGAAGAGGTATTAGAATAACACTCAACAACAAAAAATTAGTAACCCTATCCATATTTTTATGACAAAACAAAGAAGATTTCACTATAGTATCTCCACTACCAAAGACCAATAATCTTTTCCAAGTGTCCAAAATGGGTATAACACAAAAGATAGAAACATAAAACAACCAAACATTAACAATACATTAATCATCTATGCAAAGCACCCATGTAAAAATCAGTATTACCCCACAAGCTTCATTCACAATTCAAGCTACATCGCCATAAATAAAAAAGGAAGGATAGAGAGTGAGTATACAGGTAAAATTAATATATACAATGTGAGCCTCAAAATAGTCAATTTTTGTGATTAGATAAACGAAGTTGTCTATTGACAATCGTCTGCTATGAAACCAACACCACAATTGCTCTTTTCACATTTTCTTTTTAGTCTGTGGAAAAATAGAGTCATTCTATAACAACAGCTACATTATCAGGTATTGAGTATTATAGAGAGATAGGAAAATTGTACCAGAAATGTTAGTAAAATATACATACATGTTTTTATGCATATATACATACATATAGATATGTATAAATAGTTATATATCTGGATACAGGGAATCTAAATGGTAAGCATATGTTGCCACGATGCCCAATGTTCCCTGTTGTTGCACAATGGATGTGGTCGATGTAAATGCAATATTGAATGTTGGCGTACCAAAGATATATATATATATATATATATATATATATATATATATATATATATATATATATATATATATATATATATATATATACTGTACGTTGTTTTATATGAGTGGTAAGTATGCTTTCCCACACCGCAACATTCAATATTGCATTTACTTCAGCCTCCACCTCCATACACCGATAGGAAGATGCATTGGCGCTCGCACCAAAAAACACTTACCATTCACCTTCCCTTTTACGATGACAACATTCTCCACCGCCACCAACCCATGTAATAACCAAAGCCCATGTCGCCAAAAAAAAAAAATGTGCCCTCCCCGTCGGCCGACAGACCCTTGACACCGGAAAAAACAAATTTGTGGCTATATATATAGATAGAAATATATGTACACATTTGTCATATATATATATGTATATAAATGTATATTCCTCACACATTATGTAAAAAATCGGAGCAACATTTAGTGGAATTCAATATTATAGAGAAACAGAGAAATTGTAACACACCAATTAAACAACAAATACTATTCAAGGCTCGGTTGACGAAAATCCCATCGAAGACTTCAAACAAATAACAAAATAAATAAATAAATATAAATGCCTATATGCAAGCATTTGCATATATTGCTGATTTCAAATATTCAAAAGCAAGAATGATAGCAAAATAAATGCACCATGGGATCATAATAAAAAAGATGGTAGGTGAATAAACGTGCAAATATGTAGATGCAAACATAGGTATAAATTATGTCCATATTTCAATAATATATTAACAATAAATTAATTATTTATGTAAAACACCCATATATAAAAGAGTATCCCAACAACAACTTCAAACAAAATAGCCTATGAGCTAATTAATGTTTATACATTTGTTTATATATGTATATATGGATACACACATGCATTTATCATATGTACACATGTATCTATTTATCTATATGTACAACAATATATCTAAATGATAACATTTTCCATCCGATGGCCCTAAATATTATAGACAAATAGACAAATTGTAAAAGAGGTTTTAGAATAACACTCTACAGTGAAAAATTACTAACCCTAACTATACTTTTTTGGCTAATCAAAGAGGCTTTACTGGTATTTCTCCACGCTCTTATTCACACTTGGGCTGACAAAAATCTTGTTGGGAAATTCTAACAAATAGATTGAATAGATACAAAGGGATCCTACAAAGAATATGGCTTTTCCCTGATGAAGCTAACTTCATATATATACACATCTCTATACATTTGTGTATATCTATATATGTAATGTGTACATATATATACATATATATGTTGACATATATATACATATATATGTTGACATATATATACATATATATGTTGACATATATATACATATATATGTTGACATATATATACATATATATGTTGACATATATATATCTATCTATATGAATAGATGCATTCAATATCACACCTATTGCATCCATATGCATTTACTTCATCCGCCTCCATCATACAACATCCACAAAATGAATTAACCATCAACCGAGCAAGCACTTTCCATTCACCTTCTGCCTTCCGAGGACATCAACTCCATCGCGACCAACCCACGTATTTTGAAAGGTCCATGTCCAAAACTTACCATTCACCTCCCCCAAAACAACATTTTCCACTGCCGCTAGCCCACATAATTGCGAATGCCCACGTTGCCACAAAAAGGAAAAAAAAGGGTCCCCTCTTGCCAGTTGGCGGCTCCCCACGTGCTGAAAAACCATCCGCGTGGCTAGGTTGCTGAGAATCCCGGTGGGTACTTCAAATAGGTATATATATATATACACATGCATACATACATACATACATACATACATACATACATACATACATACATACATACATACATACATACATACATATATATATATATGCATATATACATGTACATACATATATATACATACATAGACACATATGTATACTCTTTGCCTCTTTCCTGTCATACACATGTTGTGGTTTTCATCTTCAATGAAGCTTGTGGGGTTATACTCTTTTATACATGAGTGTTTTGCATAAATAATGTATATATATGCTTAGATGCATATATATGTATGTTTCACATGGGTATTTTGCATAAATGATTTATTAATTGTTCATACTTTTGATTCTCTACTTATTCTTGTTGAATGGTCATATGGTGATGAGTATAACGCCAATGCTACACAAAGATAACTACAACGGATAAACGAAGGGTGAAAAGTATGTTTATAGGTATATGTATATGTATATTTATATGTATATATACATGTATGTATATGTATATATATGTGTATGTGTATGTATATGTATATGTATATGTATGTATATGTATATGTATGTATATGTATATGTATGTGTATATCTATATGTAAAATGTTGATGTATACAAGATCATCTGTTCAACATTTTACTATTTTCAACTTCCTCTATATTGCTTTCAAAAATATATACTCTATACACTGACATGCATCCTCTAATTGTACAATGGTAGTGGATGAAGCAAATGCAATTGGTGCAGGAGCACCTAGGAAACACTAGGTAGTTACACTAAGCAATTAGGAAAACTAGGATGAATTTTTGTCTTTAAATGTGTTACCATGAAGGTCACGTTGACCATTGAGTAGAGGAGATAGCTTAGGGATATGTTTGATCTCTAGGATAGAAATTGAGGAAGGGTGGATGAGTTTAGAAACTCATTTTACTTGGTTTACTAGAAATTGGCAAAAGTTGCAAAACGGTGCATTTTGCAACATTGCCACAATGTAACTGACATGTCCGACCAAGGGGAGGCATAACTACTTTTTTTGACCTATATAGGGGGTGCCTCAACCTGAGAGGAGGGTTGGAAGCATTTGTATTGCTTTGAAGTTTTGTGCATTCAAGGAGAATAGTGTGTTTTGTGTTAATTTCTTGTTTTTGTGCATTGAAGAGAGCTTCTAATGGATTAATCATGGTGCTGTAACTTGTGTAGGATATAGAGTTGTTAGTATTCAAGCTTTGTGTGGTATTTAGATAGGCTTCCAATTCAATTTCAAGCATTGTTGTAAATAGTTTTGTTTTCTTGCTGTTGCTGGTCTAAACCAGACAGTTTTGAGAAAATGGAGTATTAGTTCACTTTCCCACCATATAAATTGTATGGCCCTTTGGGAAAAGTGACTTGATTCCATGTATGTATATATGGTAGGATTTAGGGTTTGTGTGAGTGCAGGAGCTGTTGGAAAATTCTTGCCCTAGGCGAGCCAGGGAAGTGCCCGACTAGGAAGACTTAAGTGCAGAGCACATAACTTGCAGGGGTGAAAAATTCTTGACTAATTTCCTTTTGGAGAAAGTAGGTGGGAGTCTTGCCAAGGTCTGGTAATCAAGAGGAAACTCCACCAACTCATCGAGATGGTGAAAGACTTGACAATTTGAGAGTAACCAGAAAATGGCTTAAGAAACCCTAGTATTTGCCCATTTTCAAGCTAAGGCTTTGTACGGGTAGTTAAGACCCAAGACCTAAAAATATTTGAGACGTGTTCACATAAACCAGGAATCTCAAAGAAAGATTGGGGGTTCTTTGGAAAGTTTGAGAGAATCAACCTGTTTTCTCGGAGAAGGAGACCTAATTGGGGCTCCTAGGGCTAGTAGCCTTTTCAAGACCTAAATGAGTGTTTGGTGAAAGCGACCAAGAATTGGAGTTAGGTGGACCTTCAAGAACCATAGTAGGATGGATTGAAGTCTTTTGAAGAAACTCCACACCATTGCAAAGTTTAATTCTTTAAATTGGAGGTTTGTAGCCTTTAGGGTGGATTAAGGGCTAAAGATAGAGTTACAAGTTTGCACCAAGATTTGACTTGGTAGAAAGAATTTGTGTTGATAGTTGGGGTTGGAAAAGAAATAATAGGGGATCATAAGTACTGGAAGGTCCTATAGGTCAAACTGGTGGAGTGAGACACCTTAGAGGTCTTCCAAACAAGACCTAAAGCATGAATCAGTGATTGATTCGCCCAACCTCCCTATCAGATTGGTATCAAAGCAAGCAAAAGATTTGGGATTGACTATTGTATGTCTGAGATTGAGTCTAGTGGTTCTACCATCATGGTGACAAATGTAGAATTGGCCAAGATGGTCGAAGGACAGGAGGAAGACAATAGGCTATTGAGGGAAAGAATAGACCAACTTGAGCAAGCATTGAATGGTGTGCAGTTCGAAGGAAGGGTACCAAAGAAAGAAGAGGTTGTAGAGGAAGACAAGATCCTTGAACCTGACCCTGTTTTGAAAGAAGAGCCTTTCTTGAAAGCATTGAAGGCCTTGAGTGGAAAATCACTTGAAGGCATACCACTGTTTAGTGGGAAAATGGAAGCTGATCTAGTCATGGATTGGATAGAGGGAATGGAAAACCATTTTGAGTGTGATGGAGTCACTGAAGCATAGAAGGTAAAGGTGGCCAAATCAAGATTGAGAGGTTCTACCTTGACATGGTGGAAGTTCATTCAGACAAAGAGGGAAAAGGAAGGCAAGCAACCTATCTCTACTTGGAAGGGAATGGTTGCCAAAGTGAGAGAAGCATACATGCCAGATGATTATGAAATTCAGTTGCACAAGAAAAGATAGAGCTTGAGGAAAAGAGAACAAGATGTGAATTCTTATACTGAGGAGTTTCAAAAAATTTGCATGAGGTCTAATGTTACAGAGGATGAAAGTATTAAGGTGGCTAGGTATCTTGACGGCTTGAAGTGGAACATTCAAGAGGAGATGACTCTTCTAAGTCCCAAAATAGTGCACCAATGCCATCAATTGGATATAAAGATTGAAGAGAGGAGTAAGAGGAAACAAGATCAGGCCTCTAAGAGCAGAGGAAAATGCAGAGATCAAAGAGGACATAGAGGTGGATATCAAGGTAGAGGGATTGAACAAAGAAATCAGGGAGAGTCTAAACTCACAGAGCATGGAGGTGAAACAACGTCTAGAGGAGGCTATGGAAGAGGTAGAGGACCTCAAGGAGGTTCAAATAGAGGGAGAGGAGCAGGCAGAAGTAGCTCATACTTTTCCACTATGAAATGTTATAATTGTGGTCAAGTAGGACATCCAGCTTATAGGTGCCCGGAGAAAGCATCTTCATCAAATATAGAAAAGAGAGTAGCATATGCTTAAGAGGACACCATGAGTGTCAAGTCACTAGAGGTTAGTCACATTGAGTTAGAAATGGGGGAGAACTTGATGTTTAATAGGGTTCTAATCAGACAACCAGTCAAAGAAGAGCCAAAGCAAAGGAGAGCCTTATTCAGGGCAAGATGCAAAATAATGGGAAAGGTGTGCAAGGTAATAGTGGATTCAGGGTCTACTGATAACATTATCTCTGAGGAGGTAGTAAGGAAGTTAAAATTGGAGAAGATACCCCACACTAGTCCTTACAAGGTGACATGGTTGAATAGAGGACAGAGTGTTCTTGTCAATGAGCAAACAATGGTGGAGTTCTCCATTGGAGGGTACAAGGATAAGTTGATTTGTGATGTGTTACCCATGGATGCATGCCATCTTCTATTGGGCAGACCATGGCAGTATGATAGAGGTTCCATCTATGATGGAAAGGAAAATACTATCTCATTCTAAAAGGATGGAAAGACATTCAAGTTGTAGTCACTGTCAGATGAGGAAGGACACTCAAAGACCCCTAGTGTCTTATTAAGCAGTGGCAAGGAGTTCCTTAACACTCTACATCAAGGAGGGGAAGGATATGTGGTCATGGTGCAATCTAAGGAGGAAGATAAGATTGAGAAAATAGTCATACCAGGAGCAGTCCAAAAGTTACTTGAGAAGTACAAGGACATAGTCAGTGATGGAACACCAGCAACCTTACCTCCAAAGAGAGCCATCAGTCATCAGATTGACTTCATACTAGGGGCTTCATTGCCAAACAAGGCAACATACAAGCTTACACCAGATCAGAACCTAGAAGTAGCTAGACAAGTGCAGGAGTTGTTAGACCAAGGATTAATTAGGAAGAGAATCAGTTCGTGTGAAGTACCAGTGGTCTTAGCAACCAAGAAAGGTGGTAAGTGGAGACTATGCACTGATTCTAGGGCTATAAATAAAATTACAATCAGATATAGGTTCCCTATTCCTAGGATTAAGGATTTGATGGATTGTCTTGGAGGAGCTCAGTATTTTACCAAGTTGGATCTCAAGAGTGGATACCATCAGATCAGAATCAAAGATGGGGATGAGTGGAAGACAACCGTTAAGACAACTGATGGGTTATATGAGTGGAGAGTGATGCCATTTGGCCTCTCAAATGCCCCTTGCACATTCATGAGGCTCATGAATGAAGTGCTTAAGGATTTCACAGGTATATTTGTGGTGGTGTATCTAGATGACATACTCATCTTTAGCAAGACAACAGAACATCTAAAGCATGTGGAGTTGGTTCTTGAAAGGTTGTAGGAGGAGAGGTTAGCCATCAACCTAGAAAACTGTGAGTTCTTTAAACAAGATCTTGTGTATTTAGGGTTTGTAGTATCCCAAGGATCATTGAAGATGGACCCAAGCAAAGTGGAAGCTATCCTAAATTGGCCTACACCAACCACAGGGATAGAGGTAAGAAGTTTTCATGGGTTAGAAAAATTTTATAGGAATTTTATAAGGAATTTTAGTGGCATATGTGCACCAGTACTTGATACAATCAAAGGTGGCCTAAAAACTAAGTTCAAATGGACTCTTGAAGTTGAGAAGGGTTTTGAGAAACTGAAACAAGAGGTGGCAAATCAACCCATACTTTTGTTACCTAGTTTTGATAAGTTATTCACTATGGAATGTGATGCAAGTGGAATTGCAGTAGGAGGAGTACTAAGCCAAGAAGGCAGGCCTGTAGCTTTCTTTAGTGAAAAGCTCAATGAAGCTAAAAAGAAGTATTCTACCTATGACTTGGAACTATATGCTTTAGTACAGTCACTTAGGAAGTGGAGGCATTATCTCCTACCTAAATAATTTGTAGTGTTTACTGATAACTAGGCACTTAGCTACATCAACACACAAGAGAAGCCGAGCAATAGACATTTGAAATGGATGGAATACCTCCAAGCTTTCACATTTACCATTAAACATAAGAAGGGGCATTTGAACAAAGTGGTAGATGCATTAAGTAGGAGGTTGCTGACAGTGCAAGAGATACAAATAAAGAGAATTGGGATAGAGAGTTTCAAGGATCTCTATGGGGAAGATGAAGACTTCTTGGAAGCATACAAGGTATGCTCTAATTTTGAGAATCACTTTCATAGTCAATACTCGAAGTATACATTGCAAAGTGGATTGTTATTCAAGGGAAATCAGTTGTGTGTTCCAAGAGGATCAATGAGAGAGAATCTCATCCAGGAGAAGCACAATGGTAGTCTTAGTGGTCATTTTGGTATCAACAAGACAATGGAACTAGTGCAGAGGTTCTATTATTGGCCCAAGTTGCCAAGGGATGTCAGAAGGTATGTGGAGCAGTGTGTAGTTTGTATGAAAGCCAAAGGGGGAGCTAGTAATGCAGGTTTGCATCAATCTCTACCCATTCCCAATAGACCATGGGAGTGTGCTAGCATGGATTTTGTTATAGGACTCCCTAAGACTAAGATAGGGTTTGATAGTGTCTATGTGGTGGTAGATAGATTCAGCAAGATGAGTCACTTTATCCCTTGCAAGACCACACATGATGCTAGCTACATTGCTCACCTTTTCTTCAAGGAAATTGTAAGGATCCATGGATTGCCATTGAGCATTGTCTTAGACAGGGATGTGAAGTTCATGAGTCATTTTTGGAAGACTCTATGGAGCAGATTAGGTACTAACTTGTCTTTTGGATCAGCCTACCATCCTCAGACAGATGGAAAAATTGAGGTGGTTAATAGAGTGTTAGGTAATCTTCTAATATGCCTAACCAAAGAGTATGGACAGACATGGGACTTGGTCATATCACAGGCTGAGTATGCATACAATGACAGTGTGAACAGGACTACAGGGAAGAGTCCTTTTGAAATAGTGTATGGAATGCACCCAAGAGGTGTGTGTGAGCTCAGGGATCTAGGAGCTATGGAGCATAGGAGTGGACATGCAGAGGATTTCTCTCAGACCATGAAGGAGATTTAGGAGCAGGTGAAGAAGACAGTCACCGAGGCTACTCAAAAGCTGAAAGAGAAGGTGGATTTATCTAGAAAGGATCTACAATTTGTAGTAGGAGACTATGTTATGGTCCACCTCAACAAATCTAGGCTACAAAAGGGAATATCAACCAAATTTTATATGAAAAGAGTGGGACCATGTAAGGTATTAGCCAAATATGGGAAGAATGCCTATAAGGTGGAATTACCTATAGATTTAGGCATCTCTCCAGTGTTCAATGTAGCTGATCTGATCAGATATAAGGGAACAGTCACTGACATGGATTAGAACAGCAAGGATATCTTCAAGGATGTGAGCAACATAGCCTTACCTACTCAAGATAAGCTACAAGCAGAGAGAATCTTGGAGTCAAGGGTGAAGAAGTCTACCCGGCATAAGGAATACTTGGAACATCTCATCAAATGGAGGGACAAACTAGACTTAGAGGCTACATGGGTGGATGAAGCTTATTTTAAGAAGTAGGGAATTGATGTGTCTCTGATCTCTCCTCACATTCCTTAGTGTTTGTGCAGAGAGGGGGGAGAATGGTGTAGGAGCACCTAGGAAACACTAGGCAGTTACACTAAGCAATTAGGAAAACTAGGATGAATTTTTGTCTTTAAATGTGTTACCATGAAGGTCATCTTGACCATTGAGTAGAGGAGATAGCTTAGGGATATGTTTGATCTCTAGGATAGAAATTGAGGAAGGGTGGATGAGTTTAGAAACTCATTTTACTTGGTTTACTATAAATTGGCAAAAGTTACAAAATGGTCCATTTTGCAACTTTGCCACAATGTAACTGACATGTCCAACCAAGGGGAGGCATAACTACTTTTGTTGACCTATATAGGGGGTGCCTCAACCTGAGAGGAGGGTTGGAAGCATTTGTATTGCTTTGAAGTTTTGTGCATTCAAGGAGAATAGTGTGTTTTGTGTTAATTTCCTATTTTTGTGCATTGAAGATAGCTTCTAATGGATTAATCATGGTGCTGTAACTTGTGTAGGATGTAGAGTTGTTAGTATTCAATATTTTTGTGGTATTTAGATAGGCTTCCAATTCAATTTCAAGCATTGTTGTAAATAGTTTTGTTTTCTTGCTGTTGCTGGTCTGAACTAGACAGTTTTGAGAAAATGGAGTATTAGTTCACTTTCCCACCATATAAATTGTATGGCCCTTTGGGAACAGTGACTAGACTCCATGTATGCATATATGGAGGATTTAGGGTTTGTGTGAGTGCAGGAGCTGTTGGAAAATTCTTGCCCTAGGCGAGCCAGGGAAGTGCCCGACTAGGAAGACTTAAGTGCAGAGCACATAACTTGTAGGGGTGACAAATTCTTGACTAATTTCCTTTTGGAGAAATTAGGTGGGAGTCTTGCCAAGGTCTGGTAATTAAGATGAAACTCCACCAACTCATCTAGATGGTGAAAGACTTGACAGTTTGAGAGTAACCAGAAAATGGCTTAAGAAACCCTAGTATTTGCCCATTTTCAAGCTAAGGCTTTGTACGGGTAGTTAAGACCCAGGACCTTAAAAATATTTGAGAGGTGTTCACATGAACTAGGAATATCAAAGAAATATTGGGGGTTCTTTGGAAATTTTGAGAGAATCGACCTATTTTCTCGGAGAAGGAGACCTAATTGGGGCTCCTAGGGCTAGTAGCCTTTTCAAGACCTAAATGAGGGTTTGGTGAAAGCGACCAAGAATTGGAGTCAAGTGGACCTTCAAGAACCATATTAGGATGGATTGAAGTCTTTTGAAGCACCTCCAAACCCTTGCAAAGTTTAATTCTTTAAATTGGAGGTTTGTAGCCTTTAGGGTGGATTAAGGGCTAAAGATAGAGTTACAAGTTTGCACCAAGATTTGACTTGGTAGAAAGAATTTATGTTGATAGTTGGGGTTGGAAAAGCAAGACCAGGGGATCATAAGTACTAGAAGGTCCTATAGGTCAAACTGGTGGAGTGAGACACCTTAGAGGTCTTCCAAACAAGACCTAGAGCATGAATCAGTGATTGATTCACCCAACCTCCCTATCAACAATATTGAATGTTGTGTGTGGGAGAGTGTAGTTTGATGAAGTTCTACTGTTAGAAGAACCATTGTGTTGTTGCTTTGATAATAGGATACTGTTAAATTTTTTGCATTTCACTTTGTTTTAAACCACCTTGGAGGGTGCTCAAACTGTTGAGTTGTTGAATCGGTAAATCATTTTGCATGGGTAGTTTACATAAATGATTAATTTACTATTTATCTCTTTCATTCTCTCCCATATCGATTAAATTGCATTATTGCAACAATGGTTTTCAACACATAAAAAAGGTAAACAAAAACTTTGTACTATGCATTGTGTTTGTCATTGTTTGCTTCAGTTGGGTTGCTTGTAGGTATATATATCCATATGTACACATGTATATATTTATCTATATATACAACAACAGATCTTAATGATAAGATATTCCATCCAAACAAGTTAACCACATCAATGATTATAGAATTTTAAAAATTAAAAAACAATCCTTGTTACAAGAACAATAGAATACTTTGTTACATGTAGCTTCAAATAGATGAGTGGAAAAAAATAGCATGAAATTTTATTGATAGTTAAATAGATGAGGCCACAACAATATCATGAAACATGTTAATAGAAGACAACTGCTAGCCTCTTTTATTTTATATGTATATTATTTTGTTTAGATTCCTGCAAAAATTTCAATATCCATTCAAGAAAATGAGTGTATTCTAGCCTCTCTATTTCAATTTCTTCCATGCTCCTATGACTGAGTTCAATGCAACTCATCCTTGTTGGACACAATCAACACTGTATGTAAGTATAATACTTTCTTATTGTCAAAAGACAACTTTGTTTATGTAATTGCAAAAATTATTCACTATTTTCAAGCTCACACTGTATACATTAATTTTACCCCTATACTCACTTTTTATCCTCCCTTTTTTACTTCCCTTGGTTGTGCACTAACATACCTTTGTTTTGTGTTTGTAGTAACTATGTTTAAGCATACAAAGGGACTCGAAAACCAAATTATGCTTTTGGTTTCAACTTCTAACACCAAAGAGAACTCAACAATATCAGATATTATATATGGAAACAACAGAGCTCACCAAAGATTCCTGTTGTATGGTGTATAATGAAACTCCACAAAATATCTTGTGGACGTTTCCTACTTCTTCTACTCGGGGGTATGGCTAGAGCCCATGCAGCTCCATGATGCCAATATGGTAGGGTGGAAAACAAGCATGGATTTTGTGGTTTCCCATTTCACATCATTGATTTGTTCTTACATACATATAGGTATATGCAAAAAATTCTTCTATACATTCACTATTATGTTTTCATACTTTTTGATTCTCAATAGATAGTCTTGGCTAACTAATTGTAGAAATTATTTACTATTTTTAGGCCCACACTGTCTATATTAATTTTACCCCTATACTTACTCTTTATCCTTCCTTTTTTATTTCCGTTGGTTATGCACTAACATAGCTTTCTGTTCTGTTTGTAGGAGCTAGGTTTAAGCATGTAAACATATGTGGAAACCAAGTTAAGACAACAATATCAGATATTATATTTGCAAACAACATAGTTTCTGAGGATTTGTTGTTGTACAATAGACAATGAAATACCACAACATCTCTCCTGGATGTTTCATACTTTTCTTGCTCGGGGGTTTGTCTAGAGTCAATGTGGCTCCATGATGCCAATATGGTAGGGTGGAAAATGAGCATGGGTCTTCTACTTTCCCATTTCACATAAGTCATCTCTTTTTTACATACATATATGTATATCCACAAACTATTTTATAGATTTACTATTATGTTTTCTATAAGGAAGGAAAACAAGTGTGGGTTTTATAGTTCTACATTTAATGCCATATATTTGTTCTTAAATATATATATATCTCTACACAAATTGTTTTATACATTTGGTGATATCTTTTTGATCTTCCCTCCAAACAATGTGAAACTTCTAATTCAATTGAAATACCTTCACAAACTATACATGTTGTTTGAATCCCTAATTTACCAAGTTTACTTCCAACATCTTCACTTTTAGCAAAACCCATTTCTATTCACCATTATAACTAAACTAATGGAGTCACTTTTCCAAAACACATAACTATACTAAACAAATCACTTTCTCAAAACCATACTTGTTAATTTGATCTTAGGAAGATAACACATAATGCACAATTTCATAGCCACTTTGTAACTAGTGAATCTGATTGTTGAACACAAAAAACATTTTCCCATTTTAATGAATAAAAAATTGATTATAGTACCTTAAATTTTGGACAAAAATTATTATTATTAAGAAAACTAATACTTTACAAATTTCAATTGTATTCAATTTAGAAGATGTGATTTATAGATTAATTTTTTATTTAAAAATCATTTTCCTAATATTGCTTATTAAAATAATTGATAATTAATTAATTGACTTTGCAAATAATGGATACATTGTAAACAATGAAAACAACCTACGGTTCTATTTTACATTCTCAGAATCAACTTCCAATTAAAAAAAATTGATATGGAAGTAGAAGAAAAAAATCTCCTCATATACAAAAATGCTTTCTAATCTTTGATGCACTGCTTCTCACATAACAATAAAGAAGTACACTATAATATAGAGTTTACAACGGTGTACACTACTCAGACTAAGTGGACAAATGTAAAAAAATTTCTACATAGGCCATATTCATATTATCCATCTAATTATGCCTTTCAAATATATTTCTCTATTAAAATATACCCTATGGATTTTAATCTCCATTAATTGCTATGTCAAAATATTCACCAAGAAAATGAGTAATTTACAAATTTAAATTGTGTTGAATGCAGAAATTGTGATTTATTATGAAAAATTTATTCAAAAATCATTCTCCTACTATTCTTTATTAAAATCATTGATAATTAATTAATTGAGATTGGAAGTAATTAATACATTATAGATAATGTATTTTACATTCCTGCAATCAACTTTCACCTAGCAATAATTGATATTGAAATGTAAAAAACAATCTCCTAATATATACAAATGCTTTTCTATCTCCACTGCATTCCTCATCGCTTAACAATTAACAAGTGCAAATGTTCTACAATGCTCAGAATAAAATGTAGAGATGATATCTTTTACTACACATATCTAGCTTCCCTTGCGTTTTAAATTCACTTTGCCATCTACCTCTCAAAGATGACCCCTATCGGCTGATTGTTGCATGTTGTGCATGCGACTGCTAGTTAAATAATCATTATTTAATTAATTCATCAAAATTCCTCTTTGATTAAATAAATCAATTTTATTTAATTAAATTCTAATGTTTCCTCTTTGATTAAATAAATCATTTTTTAATTTAATCAAATCATAATGTCCTCTTTGTGATTAAATAAATCAACTTTATTTTATCCTAAAGTTCTTCATTTAATTGAATAAATCATTTTATTTAATTAAAATCTCCCAACAATCCTCTCATTTGATTTAAATAAATCTAAATATCTAAATAAAATGTCAAATCAAACTAATTCCATCTAAATTAAATCCTAATTAACTCCTAACACTAATCCTCCTTTCCTCTAGCTTTTGCAACTTGGACATGTAAATTAATTTATTTGATTTATTAATTCCTCTATTTTCATTCAAATGTGGCATATTCTTGGAATATTCCACAAATTTGAAATCTCCCTCCTAAAGGACTTTTTTCCTCCAACTTGGCATTAAAGGCTCTTACATGTCCTTTTCTTGAGCCAACTTGGCATTAACTCCTCTTACAAATCTTCTTACACAAGCCATCTTTTGAATTTCAAATTCCACCTACATGCATTTAACATGTGCTCCACTCTCCTTCATTAGCATGTTGACAATGACACAATGCCATAAGTTCAAATGTTAATCCCACATTCATCCTATTCCTCATTCTTCAACTCTTCTCCATTATAAATAGAGGCCTTCTCTATTTGATTTGGCATCCATAATCCATGTAAGATCATTATGCTCATTTGAATCCATAGTCATCCACAATTTTATGTAAAAGTCATTATCTATAGATTTTATGCAAGTTCATCCATTGTTCATCAAGGTTTTCATTGCATTTCATCACCATAGCTAGGTTATTGACAAATTTCATCAAGGAGCACACAATCTTCATCAAGATCATCAAGGAATTGAGAAAAGGGATACTTTCCACATCAAAGTAGCACCAATTCCCCAATGGGATGCTGGTTTGAATATTTTGAATTGGATTTCAATAAGCTTTCATTTGGTATTCTATCTTTGTTTTCTTGCTCTTTGCATTTGAATGAATTTCATGGGGAATGTTTGTTTTAGATGTGTTTATTGACTAACATTGGATTGTTTGTTCATGTTGAATTAGGTCTAGATCAACCATTCACATTTTGGTGCTAGAAGGAGGGCACACCTTTCAAAAATAACATGTTTTTTGTCAAAATTTCATTATTTTTTCAAATTTTTGTGTCTTCAGGGAACAACGATGCTAAGAAGGTCAAACAACGACGCTATTAGTCTAGTGTCACTATATAGCGATGCTATCTCTGCACCAAAACACAATGTTGATGTAATTTACCAGAGGGCCAGACCAATCAAACTCCAAAGTGCGACGCTCAGTGAAAATAGTGACGCAATCGTAGTCTATTTTTCCATAGAGTGACGCTGACTTCACCAGAGCGACGTTGAATCTCCAAAAAACGATGCCTTCATGGATTGTGACACTGGAGTTGGGTAAAAGGTCAATTTTCAAGTTTACTTTTAACATGTGCTTTTAATATTGATCACCTTTGACTTTTAACCTCTCTTGCAACTCTGTTTTCTGTAGGCTAATCAGTTTTTGTAGGTTGAGGTGATCAAGAAGGGAAGGAGGAAACAAGGAGAAGACTTCTTATGGCATTATCTCATGATTGTAACAAGTGTTTTTAAACACTTTGGGAGCATTTATAATCCCATGTTTAGGATCTTGTTATGTTTAGTTTTAGGACTCCAATATATTTCATTTGGGATTTAAAAAGAACAATTAAAGGGTTAAAAAGAACATTAGGAACTCACTAGATTTGGTTTTGGGTTTGTCAAAATTGAACAAAACAACTTCAAACACTTGATTTGATGCTATAAAAAGAACCTATTATTGCTTTTTAGGGCTAAAATGAACATGTGTTTTTTTGTGTTCTAATATCATTTAAAGGCATATGCATTTCTCTCGCACTTCACGACGATCTTGAGAATCAAAATTCTTCTTGGTGATATTAGGTTGTCTAAAATATTTCCTCCACACTTCAATTTGGGTTTTAAAATTGAAAAATCTTGCTAGTGTGAGAAAATGCATTGCATGTGTTCTCTTCTTTGTTCACACAAACAAAGATTGATCAAACTATGGATGTACTTACTCGCTTTTGTTCACATTTAGAGGGCCTACCTTGGTGTGAAAAAGTACTCACCCCAAGGGAACGACCCACGTGGTAACAAGCATAAGCCAAGCTCTTCCAAACCGCTATATAAATTTGTGGTTGCGATGAAAATCATAATTAATGGGAAGTGGTACATGATAACTCTCCCCCAATGTCTTTATGATGCGTAAAGTCCTTATTCTAAGGGTTGGGAGATCTATCACAAGGAGTTTATCATTGCACCCCCTAAATTGGATGCCCTTATTATGAGCCTTTTTTTAGAATCCAAAATCCCAATATTTGTTGGCGTTAGGAGGTCGGACCTCTAGAACCGTCCCACATATTTGTGGTTCTCTGTAGAGATGAAAAGTTCATCATGGAAGATTCATGAGAGTTGAAGCTTGGATGACCCAAGAAGTGTGTGCCGTGGAGGGGAGCTAGTGTGCTCAAGCTTCTAGTCATCTGCTTTGAATAAGCACAACTAGATTTATCCATGTGGGAACTCAACAAATATTTTCTCTTCTATCCTAGGGTTGTGCAATCTTTGAGTTAGTTAAACACATTGCTTGGATCCAAAATCTTGAAAACAAAAATTCAACAAGGACATCAAATTTCAAACCTTTAGAAGGAGCATTTATACCTTTGAAAAACCCAAGTGCTATTGCTTGTCCTAGGGATTTCATCTTTAGAGGCTTCTAAGTATTTGGATTTATATCTTAATTTGCTCTCACTAAAGTCAACATTAGGGAACTATTGCCTTTATTTTCTCGATGTCCACATAATGGACTTTGTGGGATGAAAATAAATTGGGACATTAGACATTTAGTTTGAAAATGCTAAAGCAATTCATTAATCAAGATGAAATCAATTGAACCCAACACATGTGCTTATTTATCTTTTTTCTTATGGTCTTTTGAGCAAACATTGATCTTTTGGTTTAAAGTACTCTCAGGGAAAAACATGTTCTTCAAAACCTTGGTCTTGTAAACAACTCTCTCTTAGGTTCATTTAGGATCAAAACAACCAATCATTTCATCCATCTCAAACATCAATCAAATGCCATCTCTAACTTGATTCTTATACATGGTCTCTAACTCATATGATCTTGGAAATACAGGGGAGTTGCAACAGTTACTTCCTTGTGCGAGTATCACTAAAATTTGGAGATCTTTTTGACCTCGATGGACTTTTGAAGCAACCATATACGTCTATTGATTTATTCGACAATCATATTTTTTGTATTTGAGTTTATTTTATACCTTGTTGATGGGATAAATACACTTTATTACTCATTGTTGTAATAAACATTTACTCCACTTGGTGTTATTCTAATTTTGAGATGAATATGTATGGATGTCTCAAATATTATCATGGTAGGTGGAAAGGGAAGTATCTTGGTAATTAGATGTTTTCTTTAGAAACATTGATGTTAATTATTATGGATGTAATGTTGTGATTTGAATTTTTTGTTTTTAAATATGATATTGGATTTTGAAACATAGAATATATTATTGGAAAAGTCTATAGGAAATAATAAGGATCATGATAAGTTTGGAGATAAAATATGGAGAGAAAAGTGTATCAATCGATAGGATCAACGGGTATGAATCTTGGAAACTCTTAATTTAATGAAACCCACTACACCAATGAGTGAATTGTGAAAATATTTTTATAAAGAGAACTAATCATTTTAATTATTCCTATGTTCTTGACCCATGGGTTCTATGTTTATCTTTTGGTAATCATTTTATCACCTCATACTAAATAGGCATTATAATGAACCCTAAGTGAGACCTGGATATGTTAAGGAAACCCTTATAGATAGGAAATTAATACAATTGATTATAGTGAAAGAAGTGCTCTCTCTATGTCTTACATTCTCATATCATAGGTGCCTTGTGGATGGTAGGTCCCTTCTTATGGTACTTTCACTTAAGGGTGTGCTGAAATAAGAATTCAAGTTATCTTATATTGAATTCTTGATGGTCATTACTTATTGTCAAATTAGAAAACTTGTGTGCATTGGGATGATGCACAAATTAAGTGGCGAACGATGTCACAACCCACCTTCTTAAAAATCCAATTTATTTTAGATTTATTTCAAAATTAATCAAATAAATGATATTTTGGATGTAATGCTATTATGGTAAATAAAAAAAATTTAGGTTTCTTAGAATGAATAATTATTTAGTCTTCTTAACAAATAAATAAAATTATGGATAGTAAATAAATAAACAAAAAATATTGGGCGGGGGCCCTAGCTCGGTGGGCTAAGTAATTCCGTTGCGGCTCTGCTGGTCACGAGTTCTAGTCTCCCCCGTCCCGTGGTACCGGAGGGCGTGTCGCGCCAGCGCCGCCGGTCACGGTAAAAAGTTTACCAGGCGCACTGCAGTTTATAGGGGGTCGTGCTACCCGATTCCTGCAGTCTAAAAAAAAAATAAAAATAAAAATAAAAAATAAACAAAAAATATTGCTCCTTTTTTTTTTATTTAATAGGGGATGAGTTCAAGAATAGAGCATGACACCACCCTCCTTTTGCATAATTAAATTTGGGAAAGTATTTATCAAATTAGTTTCTACTATTAAAATGATTCTATTTTAATAGTCAAATAAACTAAACCCTTATGAGGAAGAATTAATGACCATTTACATGATTATAGAAAATATAAATTTTATATATATAAAAAAAAGAAAAAAAAGAAGAAGTGGTAATCTCAGTATTAATATAAATAAAGTAAATAAAGATTTCTCACTTCCTTTATTATTTGAATTAATCCTTGCTTGTTATCTTCATTGATTTGGCAGTTACGTAATGGTATAAATTTTGGTATCGAGTTAACTAAAAGATGTGGGAGGGAGAAATTTTGGAATGCTGCTGCCATAAAGGAAATTATTCACAGAGAATTCGTTGGGTAGAGAATGCAGATATGGAAGCTGAATTTAATAGCGAACCTTAAGTACAAGGTAAGTAATTCGTTTCCTTGGTTAAATGTTCGATCGGTTGTTTTGGGCCCATTAGTAATATGTAACTACAGAGTATATTTTCATTATTCTATACTCGACCTGTTGCACATCTATTTTCAGTCAAAAAGCGTAACTTGTAAGCTAACCTCTTGTTGAAGATAATCACCCTATCTATTTCCACTTTTTCATTCACCTATATTAAGTCCATATCGAGGATGAATATCCTCTGTTTCTGAAACTGACTTTTCTATAGATGGAGACAGAGTCTTCTTAAAGCATTTCTCTACTGTATTCCACGAGATAAAAATCTTCGAGACACTATGTTAAGAAAATTCACGGCTTTGTCTATGTTTTCAGGCTTTGCATGCATGTCTCGATCATGGGATTTGCAACTACAACATCTAATAAAATTCCTCTATTCTTTATACCTAGACGGATGTCCACATGCTATTCCAGAGTTCCCATTTAGCACAGACAATGTTTATTATTTATCCAATAGGGTTTATGTCAAACAATGCACTTTCCTGGCCTTTGCTCCCACGTTTTTCATGCATGTCTTTCAAAACATTTGTAATTGCAACATCTATCAAAATCCCTTCATTTTGCATGCATGGCGTAACGCTTAATACCTGCCATTGTGTTTAATTAAAAGTTTTTTGAAAACTCTTTAACAAATCCATTTATATATTTCTTGGATGCCATGAAGAAATATCCATCATGCTTCCATCGTTCAACGAGATGCATTGAATCGACCAAAAATATTGGTTACCAAATATTTAGTTATTAATGAAATAAATATGGTGGATTTATTGATCTAATTATGATGGCATTTACTAATGATTGTTCATTGTGTAGGTTATTATTAGCAAAACAGTGAGTACATAATGTTCTTATTTATGAATTAATTGTTGGGAGTAGGAGTTATCTATTGGAATTAATGGTATCATCATAAAAGTTTATATGTTTCTATTTCTTTGTATAACCATCATGAATTATCATATCATTGTGCATAGTGCGTTATTAAATTGGTTATGAAAGTCTTAGTTAACACCTTGTAAGGGATGTATGGGGTTCCTTACTCAATTTGATTATAATTCATTCATGTATGTAATAAAGTTAGTACAAGGTAGACTTCTAATGATCTTGATTTTTGCAAGATACTTCGAATTGAGAGTTAACTTGTTGGATATCTGAGAGCATGTTTCCTTGTTCGATTCTATTAACTAATCAACTAGTTTTAGATATACATGTTAACCTAAGTTTTGTAAATGGGTAAAGTAAATTGATTGAGTAAATTCCTTAAGAATTGAGGTTTGTGCACCAAAGAGACTAAATCAGTAGCCATAGATGTGGGGTGAAGCAAACTTAAGTTATAGGTAATTTGGAATGTTTGGAACCAAATTTAATATTAGCACCTCTTTGGAGTGTTTCTTTTAAATCAGGTTTTCGTCCCTATTCTTCCTAAGTGGGTGGTAGCCGATGAAGAAATTTCTAGAGTAATTTGGCCCTATAAAGGGTTGCATACTCACTAATGCAGTGATTTAATAATATGACTATGAAAAAGCAATCTTGTTTCATCTACAAAAAAAACTATGATTATGGACAGTTCTTTTCTTGCTTGGGGGTTTGGTTAGAGTCCACGTGGCTTCATGATGCTAGTACGGTTGGGTTATGAGCAATCCCTACTCAATGCATGCATCATTATAAATGTTGGATAAAAATGTTGGAAATTCACTTAATGTATTATATATTTATGATGGTAATATGATTCTTATGTAAATTAATTTTTTGACTTGTTTTAGGTTGTTACACACTCCCAAGAAAGAAGAGGGACAAAGAAAACTTGCAAGAACAACAATCATGACATTAATTTTTCTTTTTTTTTTTGCAAAAATCTATATAAAAAAATGCGTAAAGAACAAAAGCAAGCCTTTTTGCAAAGGAATTGCACTGTCGCCAATCAAGGGCAACACAATTTCACAAAAGCATCATGCTTTTGCAAATATGTTGCATTGGTCAATGGTGCAGGAGCACCCAATACACACATTTTCAAAATTAAAGATCAAGGAAGACATTAGGAAATAGGGGGTATTTGGGTCATTTAATGATTTAATAAGGCTTTTGAGCCCATTAATGACGTAATTAGGGGTCTTTGATGTTATTTAGTTCAAAAAATGCAAAAGGTTGCATAAAAATGTACTTATTGTCAACAAATTGTTAAAAGTGCAAAACTAGGCAATTAGGGGTCTAATTGGTAAAAAGTTGGCTTCCAATGTCCAACTAATTAAAATTCCAGTTGGAGGATGTTTGTAAAGGTGGTTAGATGTTAAATAAGCCTCTCATGGTCGAGGCATGGTTGTTGAATCATTTTTTTTGAAGTTATAATGAAAAAAAGGCTACTTTCTGGAAATTTCTGTGTGTAAATTTGCTGCTAAAACGTGTGGTACAACCTTTGTACGACTTGTACAGGCTCAACCCTATTATGGTTGGAAAGAGGAGAGTGTCAGATTTCATTTGAAAGTGGTTTGGTGAATTTTCATTGAGTTCAGAGGGTTTTATTGACGTTTTACTGAAACTGACCTGTTTTGGTGTAAATTGGTGGTTTGAGAGTAATAAAATGAGTTTTTAGGGCATTCCACCTACTGTAACAATTGTAACTCAGTGAAATGACCCCATTTGTTGTAAAATAGGTTTCCAAATTATTTTCAGGTCAGAGGAAGTGTGTTTGTGGGTTTTGGGTGTTGCCCTAGGTTGAATTTGGGTGATTTTCCTTGTGAAAGTGAGGAACTAAATGATGGTTTATGAGTTTTCTGGAAGAAATAACCTATGTGATGAAGTTTAAAGCTTGTGAAGACATAATTATGCGTGTTTGAATAGGTGGCAGGGTCTGGAAAGGTCTGGAGGTATGATTTACAATAAACTCTCCTTTTGAAGGCCTAGAATCAAGGGTTTTTGGCTTTGCTATGTTGGAAGAGTGATTTCTGGAAACTAGTGGTGGATTTAGTAGTTTTTGGTCATTTTAATTGCTTCCCCAAGGTTTCATAAAGTTTGGTGGAGTTTAAAGTGTACTTTCTTTGTAAAAGTGGGCTAATCCACTAGCCTTTTCCATGGCAGGAGTATTGGATCTTTGAATTTGTCCAAAAGAGTTGATATTGGTTTTCCTGTATGTTTTATAACTTGCAAAAGGGTATCTTAATCATCCTTGAGTTTGTTAGGTGTTTTGGAAAATGTTGGTGAAAATGCCTAAACTTGGTTTGTACTAAAACTGGGGGTTTAGGAGTGAAATTGGGAAATTGTGCTTCTAATGATTGTTGAACTTGGAAGACTGGTTGAATTACTTTATATGATCATTTTAATCTTTCTAGATGCCTCTTGAAGGCAGGTTGCCAATTTGAGTAAGTTTGAGTCTCCTGACTCTGCATCAGTCAACCAAAACAAAAGTGTTGGCCTTTTACAAAGGTGTACAAAGGCATCATGATATTTCAAAATCCAAACGTTATTGCAAAGCCTTGACGCTTTTGACAAAAAACGTCACATCAGGGAACAAAAGCACACCAATGGGTTTCAAAAGCGTCACAAAAAATTATGATACATTTTTTTTTCCTACATATAACCTACCTTTAGCTACCTAAAAATATATGCAAGTGGAAGTTAAAGTGGTACATGTTGATGGTGTTTTCTGTACAACAACAACTCAGACAAGATACAAGTATCCTATCTCTCTTGAAAGGTAAATCTCTATCAGCAAGCCTCAAGAGATAACCCCAAGGCCTCTAATGTCAGGTCTTGAAAATGCATAAACAACTCAGTGATAAATGTGAAAATGTTGGTAATCACAAATGGACCTTACTACAAGAAAATACTGAATCCTTAAATTTATTAGATCTAGCAATATGGTGATACTTTAAGTCCTTAATCTAACCAAAATGATAAAATAAATAGCAAAAGAGATGAGGTTCTAGAGAGATTCTTAGATTTAATACTAATCCTAGGGTTAACAATGCAAATGATAAGCACTTGAAATGGACCAATCCCTCATAAACTGATTTCTGCTTAACCCAGATGAATCTACAATCTTACAAAAATAGTGCAATCTTCTAAGGAATTAAAGATTTTCAGATCATAAAAAATCATCCAAAACAACCTTATTTCACTTGCAGTGAACAAATATTCACAATTGAACTAAGCACAATGAATGTAAAAGTCCAAGCTAACTTTGCAAAGCAACTAACAATTAGCTAGCTACAAAAAGTATGGACTAGAGATTGCTGCAAAACCTCAAGCATCAAACCATAAACGCTATCAAATCAACTAACATGAAACCTAACACATCTATCGAATAAACTTGAGCAATTCCAAAGATAGAATCACAAGAACCATGCCAGATAAAATTCAACACAAGAAAGGCACCAAATCACAATGTCTTCACTTGCATTAAATTACCCAAAGTAGCAACAATTCCAGTATTCTATTACAACACTTGCTTGCTTGAAAAAAAGACTAACTCCTCACTCTAGCTCTTGCTATATTGATTAATTCACTTCAAGTAAAACTATGTAGCCCTTACAAATTAGGAAAAATGCCAAATTTATAGAAACCCCCCAAGATATGTCGGCCTATCTAGGGTTTACAATAATAATTGGCCACAAAAAAGTCGGCCAAGGAGAATTCAAAATAAACAAATTGGGCATTAAATGCAAGTATTCCATCTAGGTCGGCCTGGGGTCTCCAACAAAGCTCGGTCTAATGCATGTGAAGGAAGAAGAGAAATAATGGGGAAGCACAAATTTCGATGAGTCATTTCATTAACTGCCTTCCCCTTTATCTTTATTTCACTCAACCCTATCCTGCACCATCAAAAGTGTCTTGTCCAAGTTGGCTATAGGTGGCATAGTCAAAACCTTAATTATCCTCTTAATGGATTTAATATCTTCTCTTTATTGCTTTATCATTTTATCCCAGTATACCGTACTGGTTTGATATTTATCAATAACTGCAATGTAAGTAGTTGCATCATCCAACTAATGTTCAGTAACTAGGTCCTCATTGTTTGGAGAATACACATCCCGCCACCATTTTCTCAAATGTTCCAAGCTCAAATGCTTCAGTGCAAACCTTTTCCTACCTGTCATAACCTCAAAGAAAGAAATGCATTTATTATAGATTTTGGTCAAAGTGTCTTCAATTTTCCTCCTCTGCTTATACACCTTCTTCATAACCCTTTTCCTTATTTTCAAAACTTCAAACCATTCCCAAGGTTCCGCAGCTCTGGAGGAAGGAATAATTCCATCACTCACTAACTTATCTTCAGTAAACTCGATGATAGTCTTGGTTTTTTGCAATAGGAGATCTGCATCTTTCTTATCTTGGGCCACTACATCTTTCAACCAATCAATTGACCTCACAACATCTCCACCAATTGAAAGGATGTCCTTGATAGCATTATCTCCTTTAGTTTGCACCCCTCATAACCAATTTTTTGTGGCATGAGTAGTAGTCTTCATTCTTTCCAACTCCGTTATGGTTTCCTATGGCAGAAAGCTAGCAACAGATGATGGGGAGCAAATAGATTGCAAGGGATTCATCAAGTCTTGCAAATATATTTGAGTTTATCATTTTCTTTTTTTCAATTCTTGCTTGGTTTGCACTTCTTTCCTCAACCTTCCCAAGATTACAGCATTGGAACCTTCATACTCTTCAATCTCTTGTTCCATGGAAGTGGGCCCTAGGTTAATAGTCTACACATTGTAATATCTTCCAGTCACATCATCCCTATTCTTATTAGGGGAAGGAGTAGCAATGTGGACCACCCTGTTATTTGCCTCATCTCTCTCAATCTTTGAGATGACTCTGGCTTTCTTCTTTGCTTTACCCTTCCCTATATTCGCCAAATAGTTCATCCCAATTGGAAGGAGTATCATCTACAATAATCTGTTTACTCCTTAATTATTTATCCAACCAACCTAGAACAGTGGAATTAGATTATACATTGCTCTGTCTAACTTCATCATGTTGACCCCTGGGCATATCTTCATTTAAATCCCACTTCTTAGGAATCTTTTCAACTGTTTCTTCCTTTTCTTTTCCATGCTCTTCTCCTTCATGTACCGGTGATAGGGTCCTAACTAGAATTTCCTCTCTTTGAGGAGGTCTATCTTCTTCACTCCTAGCAGGTGAATCCTCATAAGTTATCAAGGGAGACTGTAACACCTTCTCTATTTCTGCCTCAGCACTATAGAGATCACCTTCTTGAAATTCTTCTCCTTTTGTATCTTGACGACTTTCTGCCTCCTTGGATTGACCTGGTTCACCGTGAGATTCATGAGAAAGAGGAATATCATTGTGTTGTTCTATAGTAGGAGTCACTAAAGGAGCATCCTTCCTTGGCACACTGTCCTTAGGAGGAATTCTCAATCTCCTTGTATATACGTGTGTCCTTTCTCCCGAGCTCTCCACATTTATCACAGGTGGGCTAACTTCCTCCCCTGCCTTGGAGCTTTCCTTTTCTTTCTATGAAAATCTTACTATCCTTCTTCTCTTGGGCACAAGAAAACTAACCTCTTTATCTTCCTTTTCAGTCTCATCCTTTGTTGGCTTCTTTGTCCTTGAAATATGTGTCCTCTTCTTTGCTATAGGATTTCTTTGTTTTCTGCCTCCTTGGATTCCTCCACTTGAACATCTTTAATTTGGTTCTTAAAAGGAGAGATCACCTTCTCCTTACCCTTTGGATCTTGCTCAACTAACTCCTCAGAAGTGGAATGAGACTCCAAGTCTCCCATTAAATCATAGGTGCATTGTACACCTTCACTTTCTAGTTCCCACATTTTATGCTTGAGCCATAGCTTTGTATACTTAATCAGTGGAGTCATAAGTTGTTCTAGCTTTGTCTTCTCTTCCTCTAGCCAAACTACTTCTCCCACTGGTTTATCATTCACTACCTCATAATCATGGCCCTGAATCAAATCTCCATCGTCTTCAACTTGGTCTGGAATGGCTATCACATTATATAGCCGAACTAAGTTAATAGGTAGCCTGGAAAACTTCTTTCTAATCTCAAATTCATCACTGCAATTGGCCCAATAGTCCTCTATATCATCCTTGTGACTATATTCTCTTCTAGCCTTCTTCTATGCCTCTCTAGTCCGATCAAACCTAGATCTCTTTGAATGAAAGGATAACCCAAGAGTGCTCATTTCTTCTTTAGAAGCATAGGCTGAATTAATAGAAGGGCATGCCTCACTACTACCTATCCTCAAAGGGAAGTCACCACCAAATCCAATTTTATGTTTATCCTTTTTCAAAATTGCATCAAAATCACATATCTAATTGGTGACCTCTAGAAGTATAACATGATCAGGTGGGTACCTGGGAAGTCTGTATGGAGCCCTCTGATAGCCATCTATCCTTATATATGAAAAGGTGGGAAATTGTATGAACCAAGCCCCATACCTTTTGATTAGCTCCTTGGCATTGTCAGATATCCTTACATGCTCTGCACCTTGCAATAATTTGGTGATGTACATGGTGAATGCATCATTCACCCTCCTATAGCTTGAATTACCCAGGTGCAGCTATGGATAGACCTCATAGATTACATCTTTCCCAAACACACCCCTTGTACTTAGTCCTTTGTATGGATGAAACCATGCAAGTGCATAAACCAAGTAGGAGGTCATTGTGAAGGTCTTCATCTGGAGGAAATTACACATATGTTCATGAATCATGGCACTTATAATGCCTGCCCAATGGCAGTTAACATTCTACTCCATCCTCACAATGACATGCAACATCCAATTCTCAAACACTCTTGCACTCTTCAACCCTACCTGCAATAACTCTTCGTGCCCTATTTTCTGAAGCTGGTTTGTTTGTTTTGTGTTTTGATGTTTTATGATGGTTTTTCTAATTTTTTTTGCTTTTTTAAATTTTTTTTGCAAGAAATAAAATGCATGCATAAAGAAACACAATAACTAAGATAGAGTACTGCTCCAAAGATGATTTATTTGCTCAATAATCATAAGAACAAGTTCCTACAATCAGACCCAAGTTTATTTGAAGTCAAGCAATTGTTGTACACAATTTTAGACCAAAAAGCAACCCTTGATAGCCCTACAAATTTTTAATTATTTCCAACCAGCTTGCCTTTTTTACTATAAATGGTACAAATAGCTTCTGCAGACTTGGGCGCTCCCTTTAACAATTTTTATTGATTTGTTTTGTGGCTCCAATGTCAAAATCATCCCCTCCTTGCAAGGATGACCCTTGTTGTCACTAGTGGCTGATTAATACAAATCTAGCCCTCCTAAATTAGCTACCAATGGATGCACATAGTCTGATTAAAGATCTACCCTTATTCTAATAATAAATTTCTAGAAATTACTTCTCTAATAAGCCCAATGTCGACCTCTGGATAAAGCCAACCCAAGGAGCAACTTCAGATGAATATTCCACACCCTCAGATTGCTGATGCACTGAAGTCTTCATGTTCTCCAATGCCGATACTCTGGAACAAATTGCAAAAACCCCAGTTTCTTCTCCAAAGCCAAAAAAAGACAATTCTTCTCAACAAAACAACAATCATCATAATGAAGCCTTGTACGATTTTCAAGTGATAAATAGGCTTCTCACATTAGGGTTCGATTTAACCCAAAAAGCTCCTCTTTTTCAATTTTGAGATGAGTAATAATATTACTTTTAATTTTCATTTAAGTTTCAATTGTTGGTGCATAAATATTACCATTTAATTTAATTGATCAATTGGCCCCAATCGATGAGAACTTGAATCTTCACTTAAGTCACTTAAGTTATAATATAAAATTATATTATAACTTAATAATATAAGCTCAAAACCATTAATATTTATTTTAATCAAATAAATATTAATATCTCCATTATTACTCAACATTTTTGCATGCCATAAGAACTGGGAGCTGGCATGAGGAAATTGCATATGACCATACCCCCTTACTAAAAATAGTAGGGTTCCATCTCTAACATCTTTGACTTACTATAAATAGCAAGTCCTTCATACAGAGTCATGTAGACTTCAAACGAACACCAATCTTGCATAGCTCTGACTACTGAAGAAGTTGCATCCCTTAATGGACCCTCTATCCAATCTCATTAGCCTACGAGGATCACAATAATAGGCTAATCTACTGAATACTGATATCTCACTTTTGAGGGGACATCACAGTCCTCCCTCCCTGAAATTGCTTGCCCACAAGCAATCTCAATGTTGGGTGCTATAAGATCTCCTCACCTTCCCAGGTGGCATCCTCAAGTAGAAAATCCTTCCATTTAACTAGATATTCTGTGATAGTCTGTTTCCATACCCACCTCTCTCAAAAATTCAAGATAACCTCTGGCTCAAGAATCAATTTCCCCTCATCATCTAGGGGTGGCAACACTACTGATGGAGTCACATGATGTCCCAATGCCTTCTTGAGGTGTGATACATGAAAGACATTGAGAACTCAACTATCTACTGGGAGTTCTTACTCATATGCTACTTCACCCACTTGCCTGATAATCTGAAAAGGCCCATAGTAGCATGGTTTCAAGTTTTCAGATTCACTTTTCTTGAGTGTAGACTGTCGGTAAGGCTGCAACATTAAATAGACTATATCTTCCACCTCAAATGATCTCTCAGTCCTCCTCTAATCAGCATATTGTTTTTGCTGATTTTGTGCCTTAGTGATATTCTCCTTGAGGGCCTTCATAATGTACTGATTCTCCTACAACAAGTCTCCTACAGTAGGCACTCTGCTATCACTAAATAGAAGGTCGATGAAGCTAGGAGCTTCATACCCGTATAACGCCATAAAAGGGGTCATCTGTATGGACATGTGGAAAGTGGAATTATAACAAAACTCACAGAGCTAAATCCACTTTACCCATGCCTTCTGCTGCCCAGCTATATAATTTCTAAAATAACCTTCCACCCATTTATTAACTATCTCTGTCTGCCCGTCTGTCTATGGGTGATAGCTAGTACTCGGGGTTAACTCGGTCCCACAGAATCTGAACACCTCCTGCCAAAAGTGACTCATGAAGTGGTTTTCCCTGTCACTGACTATGGTCCGAGGAAACCCATGAAGTCTGAAAACCTCTCAGAAGAACAATTTTGCCACCTGTGTAGCCATGTATGTAGCTACGATCGAAAAGAAGTGGGCATATTTTGTTAACTGATCTACAACCACATATATACAATCTTTTCCCTGGGCTTTAGGAAAGCCTATAATAAAGTCCATGGATAGGCAATCCCACTTCCTATTAGGAATCATAAGTGGCTATAATAGACCTATCGGGTAAGTGTGCTCCTGTTTGTTTTGCTGACAAACTGGACACTCCCTAACATACTGAAGGACATCGGCCTTGAGTCCTTTCCATGTAAATAGGTCTCCCTAATTTTCCTGTAAGTTTTGAAGTATCTTGGGTGTCCTACAGTAGGCACATCATGGAAATCCCTCAGTATTATACTCTTCACCTTTGACCCTGGCGTCAAATATATCATGCCCTTATAAATTATGAGCTCATTGACAACTGCATATCTATTGTCCTGAACTGACCCCTTAATGATCCCAGATGCCCATGTATCCTTGGCATATTCTGCCACAATCGGGTGCCTCCAATCGTCTAAGATCTGAACCATAGTGTTCAAGTGTGGTCTGCGAGAAAGAGCATCAACAACGACATTTTGAGTGCCTTTGAAGTATGTAATGTCGAAGTCATACGACTAAAGCTTTCTAACCCAATTCTGCTGGCGGTCATTAAGATATCATTGCCCCAAAAAGTGTTTAAGACTATTATGGTTAGTTTTAATACAAAATTTACTGCCAATGAGATATTGTTTGAATTTGGCCAAAGCGTGCATAATGGCCAACATCTCTTTATCATAAATACTATACCCTCTCTTTGGTCCCCTAAGCTTCCTGATCTCAAATGCAATTGGGTACTTCTCATGCATAAGCACAACACCAATTCCCTCACCCAAAGTGTCACACTGAAGCTCAAATGGCTTCGTGAAGTCTGGTAGAGCAAGAACGGGACAAGTGGTCATAATTTGTTTGAATCTCATGAAGCACTCTTGTGCCTTTGGAGTCCAAATGAAAGCACCTTTCTTCATCAAGTCCGTGAGTGGCACTGCATGACACAAATAACCACTGAAAAACCGGTGGTAGAATCCACATAACCCCAAAAATCCCCACAATTGTGTGAGATTCTTTGGAGTGGGAAAATCGATGATAGCTCAAATTTTATCTGGATCCATCCTCACACCCTCTACACTAATAATATGACCCAAATATAATAATTTTGTCATGCCAAGGTCACACTTTGATTCTTTTGCATGCAACGACTCTCTATCCAAAATTCCCAACACTGCATCCAAGTGAGCAAGGTGTTCCTCCCATGTTCTACTGTACACTAGTATATCATCAAAGAATACAAGTACAAACTTCCTCAATTGTGGCTAGAAGATTATGTTCATTATGGCTTGGAACGTGACTGGAGCATTGGTTAGCCCAAATGGCATAACAACAAACTCGAAGTGCCCACAATGGCATTTGAATGTTGTTTTCTCTATATCCTGCTCATATACCCTGATCTAGTGATAACTGGACCTCAAATCAATTTTTGAAAAGAAACAAGCACCATGCAGCTCGTTAATTAGCTCATCAATCTGTGGAATGGGGTATCTATTTTTAATGGTTCTCTTATTCAAAGCCTTGTAGTCGATGTACATACAAAGAGTACCATCTTTTTTCTTGACTAAAACCATTGAGGAGGCAAATGGTGATTTGCTCGGCTAAATGTGACCCATGGTGAGCAACTCCTTAATGGTTTTTTCTATCTCATCCTTAAGACATTTCAGATGCCTGTATGGAGTAATCATCACAGGCTTAGCGCCCTCCTCTAGCTCTATAATATGTTCAATACCCCTATTAGGAGGTCTACTTGGTGGGATGTCGCTGAAAACCTTCCCATGTTTGATTATGATCTTCTGTATATTCAGATGATATCCTATTTTATGCTCCCTCTCCTGAGTTGGTATTAGCACACATTCAGCTGCCCGATCTACCTTATTGTGCCACTTGAGGCTCCCCATTCTCCTAAATGACAACATCCTGAAACTGCTATCTCTGATGGCTTTTAGTAGTTGAGTCTTTCCCTCTACCTCAAAACTCATCTCCATCTCATGAAGATCAAGAGTGAATTTTCCAATAGCATGGAGCCATCTCATCCCCAAAACTACATATATGTCTCCCATGTTTACTACATAGTAATCAACCTTAAAGTTATAGTTATTAAGGCACATCGAGAGATCTTTGACCATTCTTTCACACTTAAGGGTATATCCATCCGCCACTTTCACCCTTATACCTTCAAACTCCCCAGTCATAATCTCACGCTTCTCCACAAAGCACTTATCAATAAAATTATGAGTGGCACCTGTGTCCAAAAGAGATGAATTTTTGACCTGCTAGGACACCACACATTCTAAAGGAACCTTCTTGTTGGATACTAGTAATCCATGCCTCCTGTAGATGGACTTCCCCTTCCTTTTCCTCCTCTTTTTTTGACTTTTCATCATCTGATTGTTCTTGACCAACTTGCTGGTCAGAATTTTCAGATTCTGAATCTTCATAAAAATCCCACATAGCACAGTTAGCTTTCCCCTTTGGCCTTAAGGGGCAATCATGATTTGTGTCATATGGACCCTTGCAGTAGAAACAAAGCTTTCTTTTCCACAAATCATTTAATGTTTCACGATCAAATGGGGCTGCTGATTTTCCCTTTTGATCTCCCTTAAAATCATATTTTTCTTTGTTCTAGGGAAATGTTTTATTATCTCTAAATGAAGAAGGGCCCTTTGAGCCAAACTTGCTTGATGATCCGAACTTGCTGGATGGGGCTGCAAGTTCCATACTCCTTGCCTTCTTCATTGCTTCATGTAGTGTTGGTGGATCGAAAGCCTTAACCCACCCACGTAATGGCTCCAATAACCCCTCTATGAAAAGCACAACCAACCTCCTCTCCAAAATTTTTGTAACCATTATAGAAAAATTCTGAAAATAACTGATATAGCCCTCTAAGCTACCAATTTGTCGAAGTTGTGCCAAATCCATGAAATAGGTACTAGTCATGGGTTGCTCCCTCTAGATGTAACATGGCGAACTTGATTTCTTCTTCCTCAGACATAGGTCGAAGCATCAAGAAAGTGTCCAGCCTATGAATCCAAGACTGTGTTGTCACCTTGCCACTACCGTCAAAGTAAGGTAGGGTGATCTTGTTGGATGGATGCTTCAAGTCCCTATTCTGGTTCTAAGGCCTATTCCCTTCTTAAGCCCTGTAATAGTACATCCTTGCTTGAACAAATTGATCAAAGTGCATGAGCTCACTTGCCTTAGGTGTCATTTTCTGCTACTCATCATGTGCAACCATATATGCATATGCAAAGGTTGGTACCTCAACCTCTTCCATATTATGATCCTCTACTCGCTCTTCCCTCAGAAAAGTGGGTCGATTCGATTTTTCAACAATGCAGAAAGTTCTCTATACTCTCTGTGACCCTACTATACTTCTATCATCATCTTGGTCCTGGGGTTGCCTCGGTGCATTTAACTGTTGAAGAGCAATTGTGATCTGCCGCAATACACCTGTTACCTATTGCTGGCCAACTGATAAATCCCTCAAAGTCTCTCTTACTTCTCTATCACCATCCCTATCCTCATCTCTTCTTTCATTCTGGTGTGGACCCTCTTCTGACCTGTCACCCATATCTGACAATAGTTCCTTTGTTTCCCCTTTACTATGAGTGAAATATCTATGGTGACTTCTCATATGCTTTCAACCCTCCAGGATGGTAGGAAATTGGCTTTGATACCAATGTAATAACTCTCTGTGCCCTATTTTCTAAAGCTGGTTTGTTTGTTTTGTGTTTTGATGTCTTATGATGGTTTTTCATATTTTTTTTGCTTTTTTATGAAATGTTTGCAAGAAATAAAATGCATGCATAAAGAAAACACAATAACTAAGATAGAGTACTACTCCAAAGATTATTTATTAGCTCAATAATCACAAGAACAAGTTCCTACAATCATACTCAAGTTTATTTGAAGTCAAGCAATTGTTGTACACAATTTCAGACCAAAAAGCAACCCTTGATAGCCCTATAGATGTTCAATTCTTTCCAACCAGCTTGCCTTTTTTACTAGAAATGGTACGGCTAGCTTCTGTAGACCTAGGATCTCCCTTTAACAATTTTTATTGATTTTTTTGTGGCTCCAATGTCAAAATCGTCCCCTCCTTGCAAGGCCGACCCCTGCTATGATTGGTCATTGATTAATAAAAATTTGGCCCTCCTAAATCAGCTACTAATGGATGCACATAGTCTGATTAAAAATCTGCCCTTATTCTGATAATAAATTTTTGGAAATTACTTCTCTAATAAGCTCAATTTCGACCTTTGGATAAAGCCAACCCAAGGAGCAACTTCAGATGAATATTCCACACCCTTAGATTGTTGATGCAATGAAGTCTTTACGTTCTCCAATGCCGATACTTTGGAACAAATTGGTACGATTTTCAAGAGATAAATAGGCTTCTCACATTAGGGTTCGATTTAACCCAAAAAGCTCCTCTTTTTCAATTTTGAGATGAGTAATAATATTACTTTTAATTTTCATTTAAGTTTCAATTGGTTGTGCATAAATATTACCATTTAATTTAATTTCTCAATTGGCCCCAACCGATGAGAACTTGAGCCTTCACTTAAGTCACTTAAGTTATAATATAAAATTATATTATAACTTAATAATATAAGCTCAAAACCATTAATATTTATTTTAATCAAATAAATATTAATATCTCCATTATTACTCAACATTTTTGCACGCCATCAAAACTGGGAGCTGGCATGAGGAAACTGCATATGACCATACCCCCTTACTAAAAATAATAGGGTTCCATCTCTAGCATCTCTGACTTAATATAAATAGCAAGTCCTTCATACGGAGTCATGTAGACTTCAAACAAACACCAATCCTGCATAGCTTTGACTACTGAAGAAGTTGCATCCCAGGCTCAATGGACCCTCTATCCAATCTCATTAGCCTACAAGGATCACAATAATAGGCTAATCTATTGAATACCGATGTCTCACTTTCGAGGGGACATCACACTACCACCCTGCTGAGAAGGGTGATAACATCATTGTATTCCTTATTAAATTTTGCTTTGAATAATTTCTTGGGAAGCTTGGAAAAGTGGGACTTATGCTTCTCCAACCAAGAATTGATGACCTGTTGGGCCTTGATGGTATCTTCCTCATAGAACTTCTTTGCCATATCCATATCAAAAGCCACGACATGATATATGTTTGGCATGTCAAAGGTCTGGGATATTGACACATGATTTAGATTTTCTACAATTCTTCCTTGAGGGCCAACTATCCTTTGTGTACCCTTGTTATAGTGCCTAGCACACTCGAGCACCAACTCGTAACACTGCACTATGGGAGGAAATCTAGCTACATGTGCCAACCCTGATTCCAATGTCCTTCTGGCTACCAAAGGGAGATTCTATGTTGCCATCCTTGTCTTGAACTCTTCATAATCCCACAATCCAACATTAGTATCAGTTACCTCTGACCAGATGGAAGTTAGCTTGCTCTTAGGGATTCTACTCTTGATATCCATTTTGATTCTTTCTACCTCAAAAATAGAAAACTCCTCTACACTTGGATCCATCACTTTACCCTTGCTTCCACTTGTCACTGCCTTACTTGGTTCAGCCTGCATCCAACAAAGAAACCCTAATAAAGATCACATGAAACCCAAGGTAATTAATCATAAATGACATATTCAACCTTAATATGAATCCCATGAAAAATAAAATTCTCTAAATCCTCATAAGAATTGATCATCTCAAAGTTTGTGTTTTTAGTCATCTTGCGGAATCCAGGCCAGAGAGGAATTTCAAAAAAATCTCAGCCAGGTGGATTTTAGCTAAATAAATGTAAAAGCCTCCAATAATCATGTATTCGAACATAATTAACTAAGAAACAACATGATACATCCTTAAATAATTCAAATCGATCATACAATGCATAATCACCAGCTAATAAATCATGCTATCTCTCAGTTCTTCATTTTTCCACAAAGTTTCAGAGAATTCCGCCCATAACAAAAATTTGAGAAAAATGACGACTCACGAATTCCAGAAAAATGAAGGAACAAAGGAAATTTTGGTAAAATCTAGATAGAACATAAATCTGCGAAGCAGGCATAACTCCGGATTACCACACATTTTCAGGAAAGTGAAGGGAAAACAAAAAGTCTGGAAAATCGGCCAGTTAAGGAATTCCGCGAAGACCTCGAATTTCAAGATATTGTCATTTCTTCATGACTTCACTCAAATTGATCAAACGATCAAAAATTTGAGGACCTTGGGCCTGAAACTAGCTTGATTTTAACTTCCTAGAGATCATCTTTAAATTTGAGGCCCATCCCAAAGAAAATCAAGAGGAATTGGTGATGCCCTAAGCACGAAACCCTAAATTCTGCCATGAATGCATACGACAAGCTTGGGCTTAGCTTACTCATTTGCTAGGTTTTCACAAGGTTCATTATGGCCTATACAAGCAAGCTACCCTACAATGAAATTGAAAATAAGCTCACAAACTCACCTTGGTCGTCACTCTAATAGAATCAAATAACCCTAGCCTCAAGATGTTCAACACCCAAACATGCAGGAATTCAAATTCCAAGCACACCCAAAACACTAAAGATGCATTCAAATTTAGCAATCAAAAGCAGGGCAATGCGTACATACTGTAGACATGCCAAATTTACATCATGCATAATCATATTCCATTCATCAAATAAATCATGACTTTATTTAATTAAATCTCAAAGGTCATTTCCATCATTTTCTGATTTAAATAAATCAAATATTTAAGTCCAAAAAGTCAAAATCATCTAAGCACCATTAAACATCCTAATCATCATCCTAGCTAATTAATCTTGATTAAATGCTAATCCTCACCACTTGCATTCTCTAGATTTAGCCACTTGCACAAATAAATCAATTTATTGATTTATTAAAACTCTCATTTTCACTCAACATGGCCCTCAAATTTGAAAATCATGACAAGCTGATTTGTCCCTCCAACATAGCATTTATTGCTCTTTTTCTTGTCCCTCTCTCTAAATTTATTGCAAAATTTGAATTCAAATTCTCCCTCTCATGGGCACTCTTCCCAAATCTTGCACATGCATCAACCACTCACATGATGACAAGTGTCCTCATCTCATTGGCTTAATCTTTAGTCCCACATCCTCCATGTTGAGCACTCTTAGCATTTGAAAATCTTCAAATAGAGGCCTCATCTTCTAGCAAATCCTCCACAATCTGATACAAGGTTAATCTCTTCAATGGGGAGCTAATCTTGTCCACACCATCTTCATATCACATTCATAGCAATTTCATCATTTAGCTTAGCTTGATCAAGGATTGGGAAAGGGCTTCTTTCCACATCAAAGAAGCACCAATCCACTATGGGATAGATATGCATCTTGTTTTTATGCTCTCAATTAGTTTGTATTGTTATCTTGTTTATGAAGGCATGATGCATTATTTCATAGGAGTAACTAGTGAGTTTGCATGAACTAATCCACAAAATGAAGTTTTAACTTTATGCAGATTTGCAAGGTGCTCACACATACCATTGATGAAGATTACAAAAATGACAGGTAACAGTCTTTGGTGCCCTAGCAAAAAATAAATGACGCCCAAGAAAATCACTGCTAAATCCAAGAATTCACAAATCCAACATGCCAAATCCAACCAAGCACTCAGGATCAAGCAACCCAAACCAAGAGAGAGCAAATAATGATAAAACTCAATGGCACAAAACTTCCCAAAATCAATTTAATACCTGTTGGAGAAATCGTACAGACGAGCATTAATACAGACAAGACAAGCCAAACCAAATCCCAGGAATCTAACAGGGCGACAAAATTTTAGAAAAATCAGATCCATGTGGAATACCATGAAGGACCAAAATCTTTGGATAGTAGTGTAAAGTAGCCGCCACCAGGTTTTCAAGGAAACCAGGGAATTCCGCTAGGAGTGGATTTTCCCGAGAGCAATGAAAAACCCAAAAATTGTCCAACACTTAGATTTTCAATCAATATCACAGGGGAATCACCAATTCAAGCAAGATAAACATCCAAGCACATGCACAAGCAAGCAAATCCCCAAAATTAAAGGGCCAAAACACTAGGAAAGAAAGCAAAAGAGGGTCCCTGATTTTAGCAGGGCGTGTGTGCAAAAAACTGCACAATAGTACATATCGGGGATCTTGAATCGACTAGTTATTGGAACTCATAAATAGAGCTTTTGAAGTGTACAACTCAAATAGTGTGCACCATTGTGACAATCTCTCTATAATATTTGGAAGAAAAATCTCTCAAAAGATCTCAAATCTCACAAATCAAAGTGTGAAAATGAGGCTAAAATTCACCCAAATGAACATATATGCCTATAAAAACCTATGATTTTTTCCCTTTAACTCAAATTTTCTAGCAGTCCAGATTAGTTTTTAATCTTCGTAGGACTTATTTTTTTTCCTTTAGTCAACAAAACTAATCTCATAATCATCTAAAAATTTTGAGGTAGTTTTTTGCTCGATCTCTTGTCGGGGCAACATACTAGCATTCCTTTGTCCATTGGAGCATAGTGGGGCATCAAGAAAAAAATATATATATTTTTAATTTTCTCTGAGCAATATCAATTCTTTGAAACAAATGCAACAATTAACTTGCTTCAAAGAGGGACAAAATGTAGACACCTAAAAATTTCATAAGCATAACACATACCTTGATTTCACTTGCTAACATCATTTTCTTCATAATTCATCTATTCCTCTATTTAATTAAATAATGTCCAATTATTTAGTTAAATCTACTTTATTCTCCTATTAATTGAATAATTAATTTTATTTGATTAATTCATCATTTTCATGCTAAATTTCTCCCTTGATTAATTAATTCCAAAGTATTTAATTAAAATTCCATTTTCCCTCTTTGATTAAATAATTCTCAAATTATTTAATTAAAGGTCTTAATTCTTCTAACTTGTAAAATCAAATGATTTTCATAATTGTTTAATTAACTAATTTTCCTCCAATCCTCCAACTTGCATAAAGAATATTTCCAAGGAATATTCCCCTTTTCAAAATTCAAATTCTTCTCTCCACATGAATAATATCTCTAATATATTTCCATAAATTAATGGATATTGTTGAATTCCCATGGATTATGGACCCTTGATTAAATCTTTGATCCACACCTTCATGGATTATTGACCTTTGATTCATCCATTGATCCCCACTCACCTCCTTAATTTATTTTCATCCCTTGATTAGCATTTTGTATCCTCACCATTGATCTTGATTTCAATAATCTATAGATACCGAGCTTTTTTACATGAATAGGGGATTCACAATCTCATAGACATCCTTACTCTCTTGAATCATTTAGCCAGTTTTGAGCAATTTGAGAACCCCTTTTTGTGAATCAACCCTGATCACCAAGCTTTTGCATATGGACTAGGTCCAAATTGAGAAATCCACATACACTTGGATCTTAATCCCCCAGTGGGATTGGAAGTTCACATGTTAGTTTAGACTCAATTGCTTTAAATTATGTTTTTAATGCTCTTGATTGAATCTCTTTAATTTTGTTAGTTAAATTTCACTGAGTATGACTTCTAATTTGATAATTTTCTTGCTAATTTATTTAATTCAATTCTTATTTGACCAATTGAGCCAACCATATGATAATTGCAAACTATGAAAAATTGTTATGATGAGTTATGACAAGTTTAAGATTTATATATGACAGTTTATATTTCACACTATGGTAGTGTAAGAATGATTTATGACAAATTAGCTATTGGTGTAAATAGGTATTTTACCTATCTAGTTTATGTATTGGTCCTATTTACATGTTAAGTTTACTTAGGTATTAGGAATATTTCTATAAGTCTTATATTTCATGTAATCTTATCTTATATTATCATGTCATTTAATATTATTTCTTAGGTCATTTAATATTTGATGAGTTAGTTGTCTCATGCCATAGGATTATGCTAGTTGTCATGGTCCTGTCTAACCCTATGTCTCACCCTGGATATATAACCGAGGGGTTCTCATTTGTAAATTATCTCATTCCATTCTATTTTAATATTGTGTATTTGATATTGATCACATTTGATCTAATATTATCTTACATCTATTATTGCAAGTTTATGCTCTTGCTATTCCCTCTTATAGAAATGTTTCTTTGGTAGGTAATCCTAGAGGGTTGAGTCTTTGAGTGACTCTAACATTGGCTACAGGTAATGGGATTCTAAAGTATAAATTGGTATTTGCATGTTTATATGTTCCTTGCATGTTGAGTGGTAGCTAATTATGAGGAGGAAGATGTGGAAATTAGAAAAAAACATAATTTATGGGTCCTAACTATGACTACATGACATAATGGACTCATGTACACACTTAGGCATGGATTTTGGTTTTGGAATATTTTAGAATATTCTATTCATGTGGAGTATTATATATATGTCATGTCTTGGTGCATTTGAAATATGACATGTTGAAGATTTGTTGAGATGACACTTTGCTACCAAAATCACTCCAAATTCTTGTAGTGTGAGATCTCTTGAAGAGCACTAATTTGACATTGTATTGTAATCTTTATTGTTGAATAATATGGAATGAGCTATGTGTTTGGAGTGTGGGATTTTATCAAAAGGGTCTTTTAACATAAATCACAATGTTATGGTTTTCCTCATTTATTTTTTCTTCATATTTTGAATGTGCATATATTTGTAGTTGTAACTATTTATAGTTCTAAAAGGAATCTTTACAAATCTCTCCTACATTGATTAGTGTAGGATGCTTCTTTTGCACCAAACTTTCCATTAGGATAGAAGTGTTTCAATAAGCACTGAAATATCTCATAATTGTGGATATATCTTAATTGAAGTGAATCTACCTCTCTAGCCACATATTTATCTATTAGGTATGTATCTATCTCCGAAGCACAAAAGAATTCATCTAGCACATTAGTTTCATATGAAACTTGAGTACTTTATACCACCTATTACAATACTTATCATGTCTAAAAAGTAGAGAAAAATGAGGTGCCTATAATGAGGTGTCTATCAGACATTTAGGAGGTTTCACTGGTCAATCCTTTATGAAGTATGTTTAAGATTTAAGTATTCAAAATAATATAGGAAGAAAAGGTGTCAATGACACATTTATGAGCTTGCATTGGACAAGCCTATACAAAGTATATTTTAACTTTTATTGTTGAAAAAATTAGAGGTGTGTGGTCCTAAGGTGTTTATGTAACATTGAAAGTGGTATGTATACTAACCATGGATGATGTTCTCAGTGGTTTGCAAGAAGAAAGGTTTTTTAGTTGTTTCTAGGTGCCAACAAATAATTTCCATCTTTTGTATCCCACTTAAATAAGCTATATTGAGACTAATTTAACAAATAGGCATAAATTAGAGTTAGTTTTTTAGAAGAAAAGAATGTTTAGTTGGGAAAAAGAAATTTTAATAATTTAGGATGCTACCATGTGCAAAACTATCTTGATAAATAGGTTTTCATGATGTTTGTTAGACTTTGAGTAGAGCTAACCAATGTAAATAGAGAAGCTTTAACTGTCCAGGTACTTTTCAAAGCATTAGGAGTAATTTATAATTAGACTTTCAAGATAGATAGCTAGTTTGCAAATATAAACATCTCAATCAAATTTTAGTTCACTCAAAAGCATTGAACTTCATAGTTTCATTTGACAACTTAAATTATTACATTCAAAATTTGAATTGTGAGAAAAATTGGAGAATTATTTCACATCCCTGGCAGTTGCATCTAGGGTGGATATTCGAGAGAATGAAATAAAATAAATTCCAAATTTAAAAAGGCATATCACATGGGTGTTGCATGTGAGTGAAAAAATTTAAAATAAATAAGATATGAAAGTTTAGATAGAGATGGTAGCTAGGGAGACGAAGTTATTAAATAAATATGGCCAAGTCATATCAATCAATGACCTAGCAAAGAAGGTTTTCCAAATTAAATGGGCATGGCATGGCATGAAAATCATGGTGTAGAGGAAGCTAAAGGATTCTTCGTGTCATTAAATGAGTCTGGTGACACTGTTGGAAATATTGTCATTGATGTCAAAAATGAGATTATTGATTTGATTGTCATTGATGTCAAAGAATTGTTGTCATTCATGTCACAATGATTTGATTATAGTTGAAAGAAAAGTTAGTACATACAGAGCCATTTGAAGGCATTGTTATTGACAAAATATGAGTCTACCACAAATGTCTACAAAAATTAAGAATGCAAAGATATTTGTCTTGACATATTATTTTCAGTCATCATGCGAAATACAAAGCATAAGGTTGACATTGATATGGTTGAAAATGTTCATGTCATTCCTCAAAAGTTGAAAATATCTTGATATTTAATGGTGAAAATCAAATCTTAGTTAAGGACAATTCTATTAAGTAGAATGAAGCCAAGAATGGTTAGAAGTATCACAAAAAAAAAAAAAAGAATGGTTAGAAGCAAATATGGAAAGCATACAAGTCGAGAAGAGAAGGTTTTTGTTAAAACAAACCAAGACACACTTAGAGAAACATATAGGTTCATACATGATGAGGAAGATGATCTCAATCCTTCAAAGCAACACATGCTAACTTCTTCTATGACAGTGCTGAATTTAATTTAGAAAAGAGATATATATATCGCCTTTGTCATAGGGTGAGGTCAGCCTAGCTTAAACAAGTATTAAATTTGAACTCCACTGAAGTGTATATATATATATATATATATATGAGATTAAGGGTGCACAAATTTAATGTTGGTCAACTTCTTAAGTGTCTAGATTTAAGAATGAGAAAATGTAAAGAATCAGTGGAAGAGTTGTAAAGAAAGCAGTGATTTGATAAATATATTAGAAAGCAATTACATAAAGTTATGAAAAGGAATGAATTTGTTATTAATAAAAAGAAATTAAAAACAAATATTATACAAGACAAAAGCATGCAAAAACAAAATGAATAACACAAGATCAGATAAGACAAAATAAAAAAGTAGGTAAACACAAAAAGTCCCAAGGCAATGATTAGTGAAAAGAAGACAATGGTTAATATTAGTCAAAAATAAGACATCGATTAATACAAGGAGTGCTCAAAATATATCAATAAAAAGCAACAATCAATGATAATGGGCAGTGATCTTTAAATGTGTTAAGGTAGTTGTAATTCATATTATTAAAAGAATAACTATTTTTAGAGTTGAGAAGTAGAGGTTAAAGTTTTTAAAAGGAAATAATTCATATTAAAAGCACTTGAAGTTAGTAAAGGCTACGATTCAGAAATTAAAACATTGAAAAAGGTAGCAATACATAGAAGGTGGCAAATAGTAAATACAGAGACAACTATTATTTAAGGTAGTAATTATGTCTTAATAAAATAATATTGGTGGAAATTAGTCTTCAAATAGAGTGATGCAATAAGGAATGGGTATGTCTATTTGAAGGGTCATCACTTTCCAAAAGGGATGTCTCTCTCCATGAAGATATAAATAGAATAAGAAATGTGTGGAAAAAGGTGTGTGTGTGTTGTGTAAAGAATAAGATCTATCATACACCAGCAAATTTGTATATGAGAACATATTGATTATTCAAGAAGATATATTTCAGATTTATGAGCAATCATTGAAGAGCATGTTGTAGATCTGAGTGCAGGTATATTGCAGATTTGAGAGTAGAGTTTTATGATATATATTTGTAATCAGCTCTACTCTCAAATCTGCAATATATCTGCACTCAGATCTACAACATGCTCTTCAATGGTTGCTCATAAATCTGAAATATATCTTTTTGAATAATCAATTATGTTCTCATATACAAATTTTCTGGTGTATGATAGATCTTATTCTTTACAAAACACACACACCTTTTTCCACACATTTCTTATTCTATTTGTATCTTCATAGAGAGAGACATCCCTTTTGGAAAGTGATGACCCTTCAAATAGACATATCCATTCCTTATCGCATCACTCTATTTGAAAACTAATTTCCACCATTATTATTTTATTAAAACATAATTACTACCTTAAATAATAGTTGTCTCTCTATTTACTGTTTGCCATCTTCTATGTATTTCTACCTTTTTCAATGTTTTAATTTCTGAATCGTAGCCTTTACTAACTTCAAGTGCTTTTAATATGAATTATTTCCTTTTAAAAAACTTTAACCTCTACTTTTAAACTCTAAAAATAGTTGCTCTTTTAATAATTCATATTATGGCTACCTTAACACATTTAAAGATCACTGCCCATTATCTTTGGTTGCTGCTTTTTATTGATATATTCTGAGCACTCCTTGTATTAATCAATGTCTTATTTTTGACTAATATTAACCGTTGTCTTCTTTTCACTTATCATTGCCTTAAGACATTTTGTCTTTATCTACCTTTTTATTTTGTCTTATCTGATCTTCTGTTATTCATTTTGTTTTTGCATGCTTTTGTCTTATATAATATTTGTTTTTAATTTCTTTTTATTAATAAAAAATTCATTCCTTTCCATAACTTTATGTAATTGCTTTCTAATATATTTATCAAATCACTGCTTTCTTTAACATCTCTTCCACTGATTCTTTACATTTTCTCATGCTTAAATCTAGACACTTAAGAAGTTGACCAGCATTAAATTTGTGCACCCTTAATCTCATATATATACACACACACACTTTAGTGGAGTTTAAATTTAATACTTGTTTAAGCTAGGCTGGACTCATCCTATGACAAAAGGCAATATATATATATATATATCTCTTTTCTAAATTAAATTCAGCACTGTCATAGAAAAAGTTAGCCTGTGTTGCTTTGAAGGATTGAGATCATCTTCCTCATTATGTATGAACCTATATGTTTCTCTAAGTGTGTCTTGGTCTGTTTTAACAAAAACCTTCTCTTCTCCACTTGTATGTTTTCCATATTTGCTTCTAACCATTCTTGGCTTCATTCTACTTAATAGAATTGTCCTTCACTAAGATTTGATTTTCACCATTAGATATCAAGATATTCTCAACTTTTGAGGAATGACATGAAGAACATTTTCAACCATATCAATGTCAACCTTATGCTTTGTCTTTCGCATGCTGGCTGAAAATAACATGTCAAGACAACTATCTTTGCATTCTTAATTATTGTAGACATTTGTGGTAGACTCATATTTTGTCAATAATGATGCCTTCAAATGGCTCTGTATGCACTAACTTTTCTTTCAACTATAATCAAATCATTGTGACATGAATGACAACAATTCTTTGACATCAATGACAATCAAATCAATAATCTCATTTTTGACATCAATGACAATATTTCCAATAGTGTCACCATACTCATTTAATGACACGAAGACTCCTTTAGCTTCCTCTACACCATGATTTTAATGTCATGCCATGCCCATTTAATCTGGACAACCTTCTTTGCTAGGTCATTGATTGATATGACTTGGCCATATTTATTTAATAACTTTGTCTCCCTAGCCACCATCCCTATCCAAACTTTCATATTCTTATTTATTTTTATTTTTTTCACTCACACGCAACACCCTTGTGATATGCCTCTTTAGATTTGAAATTTAGTTTATTTCATTCTTCTGCTCACAGGTGGAATTTTGAATGTAATAATTTAAGTTGTTAAATTAAACTATGAAGTTCAATGCTTTTGAGTGAACTACTGAGATGTTTATATTTGCAAACTAGCTATCAATCTTGAAAGTCTAATTACAAATTACTCCCAATGTTTTGAAAAGTACCTGGACATTTAAAGCTTCTCTATTTACATTGGTTAGCTCTACTCAAAGTCTAACAAACATCATGCAAACCTATCTATCAAGATAGTTTTGCACATGGTAGCATCCTAAATTATTAAAATTTCCTTTTCCCAACTAAACATTCTTTTCTTCTAAAAAACTAACTCTAATTTATTCCTATTTGTTAAATTAGTCTCAATATAGCTTATTTAAGTGGGATACAAAAGATGGAAATTATTTGTTGGCACCTAGAAACAACTAAAAAACCTTTCTTCTTGCAAACAACTTAGAACATCATCCATGGTTAGTATACATACCACTTTCAATGTTACATAAACACCTTAGGACCACACACCTCTAATTTTTTCAACAATAAAAGCTAAAATATACTTTGTATAGGCTTGTCCAATGCAAGCTCATAATGTGTCATTGACACCCTTTATTCTTATATTATTTTGAATACTTAAATCTTAAACATACTTCATAAAGGATTGACTAGCGAAAACCCCTAAATGTTTGATAGGCACCTCATTATAGGCACCTCATTTTCCTCTACTTTTTATACATGATAAGTATTGTAATAGGTGGTATAAAGTACTCAAATTGCATATGAAACTATTGTGCTAGATGAATTCTTTTGTACTTTGGAGATAGATGCATACCTAATAGACAAATATGTGGCTAGAGAGGTAGATTCACTTCAATTAAGATATATCCACAATTATGAGATATTTTAGTGCTTATTGAAACCCTTCTATCCTAATGGAAAGTTCAGTGCAAAAGAAGCATCCTACACTAATGAATGTAGGATAGAGTTGTAAAAATTCCTTTTATAACTGTAAATAGTTACAACTACAAATATATGCACATTCAAAACATGAAGAAAAAATAAATGAGGAAAACCATAACATCGTGAATTATGTTAAAATACCCTTTTGATAAAATCCCACACTCCAAACACATAGCTCATTCCATATTATTCAACAATAAAGATTACAATACAATGTTGAAAAATAGTACTCTTCAAGAGTTCTCACACTACAAGAATTTGGAAGGATTTTGGTAGCAAAGTGGCATCTCAACAAATCTTTGACATGTCATATTTCAAATGCACTGAGACATGACATATATATACTACTCCACATGAATGGAATATTCCAAAATATTCCAAAACCAAAATCCATGCCTAGGTGTGTACATAAGTACATATAAGACTTATAGAAGTATTCCTAATACCTAAGTAAACTTAACATGTAAATAGGACTGATACATAAACTAGATAGGTAAAATACCTATTTACACCAATAGCTAATTTGTCATAAATCACTCTTACACTGCCATAGTGTGAAATATAAAGTGCCATACATAAATCTTAAACTTGTCATAACTCATCATAACAATTTTTCATAGTTTGTAATTATCGTATGTTTGGCTCAATTGGTCAAATAAGAATTGAATTAAAGAAATTAGCAAGAAAATGATCAAATTAGAAGTCATACTCGGTGAAATTTAACTAACAAAATTAAAGAGATTCAATCAAGAGCATTAAAAACATAATTTAAAGAAATTGAATTTAAACTAACACACAAACCTCCAATCCCATTGGGGGATTAAGATCCAAGTGTATATGGATTACTCAATTTAGACCTAGTCCATGTGAAAAAGCTTGGTGATCAGGGTTGATTCACAAAAAGGGGTTCTCAAATTGCTCAAAATTGGCTAAATGATTCAAGAGAGTAAGGATGTATATGAGATTGTGAATCCCCTATTCATGTAAAAAAGCTTGGTATCTATAGATTATTGAAATTATGATCAATGGTGAGGATACAAAATGCTAATCAAGGGATGAAAATAAATTAAGGAGGTGAGTGGGGATCAATGGATTAATCAAGGGTCAATAATCCATGAAGGTGTGGATCAAAGATTTAATCAAGGGTCCATAATCCATGAGAATTAAACAATATCCATTAATTTATGGAAAAATATTGGAGATATTATTCATATGGATAGAAGAATTTAAATTTCAAAAAGGGGACTGTTCCTTGGAAATATTCTTTATGCAAGTTGGAGGATTGGAGGAAAATTAGTTAATTAAACAATTATGAAAATCATTTAATTTTTCAAGTTAGAAGAATTAAGACCTTTAATTAAATAATTTGAGAATTATTTAATCAAAGAGGGAAAATGGCATTTTAATTAAATACTTTGGAATTATTTAATCAAGGGAGAAATTTAGCATGAAAATGATGAATTAATCAAATACAATTAATTATTCAATTAATAGGTGAATAAAGTAGATTTAACTTAATAATTGGACATTATTTAATTAAATAGAGGAATAGATGAATTATGAAGAAAATGATGTTAGCAAGTGAAATCAAGGTATGTGATATGCTTAGGAAATTTTTAGGTGTCTACATTTTGTCCCTCTTTGAAGCAAGTTAATTGTTGCATTTGTTTCAAAAAACTGATATTGCTGAGAGAAAATTAATAAAAAAAAAAAGATTTTTCTTGATGCCCCACAATGCTCCAATGGACAAAGGAATGCTAGTATGTTTCCCCCACAAGAGATCGAGCGAAAAAACTACTTCGAAAGTTTTAGATGATTATGAGATTAGTTTTGTTGACTAAAGGACAAAAAATAAGTCCTACGAAGCTTAAAAAGTAATCTAGAGTCCTAGAAAATTTGAGTTAAGGGAAAAAATCCTAGGTTTTTCTAGTCATATATGTTCATTTGGGTGAATTTTAGCCTCATTTTCACACTTTGATTTTTGAGATTTGAGATCTCTTGAGAGATTTTTCTTCCAAATCTTGTAGAGAGATTGTCACAATGGTGCACACTGTTTGAGTTGTACACCTCAAAAGCTCTATTTATGAGTTCCAACAACTAGTCGACTCAATACCCCCAATATGTACCACTTTAACTTCCACTTGCATATATTTTTAGGTAGCTAAAGGTAGGTTATATGTAGGAAAAACAAACACATCATAATTTTTTGTTAAGCTTTTGAAACCCACTGGCATTCTTTTGTTCCCTGATGTGATGCTTTTGTCAAAAGCGTCGAGGCTTTGCAATAACGTTGGGATTTTGAAATATCTTGATGCCTTTGTAATAAGGTAACTCTATTGACTTGTTTGGCTTGATACCTTTGTAAAAGGCCAATACTTTTGTTTTGGTTGACCAGTGTGACATATTTGCAAAAGCATGATGTTTTTGTGAAACTATGTTGCCTTTGATTGGCAACAGTGCAATGTCTTTGCAAAAAGGCTTGCTTTTGTTCTTTATGCATTTTTTATTTAGATTTTTGCAAAAAATTTAGAAAATTAATGTCATGATCGTTGTTCTTGCAAGTTTACTTTGTCCCTCTTCTTTCTTGAGAGTGTGTAACAACCTGAAACAGGTCAAAAAACTAATTTACATAAGAACCATATTACCATCATAAATATATAACACATTAAGTGAATTTCCAACATCTTTATCCAACATTTATAATGATGCATGCATTGAGTAGGGATTTCTCATGACCCAACTATATTGGCATCATGAAGCCACGTGGAATCTAACCAAACCCCTGAGCAAGAAAATAACTATCCATAATCATATTTTTTTTGTAGATGAAACACGATTGCTATTTCATAGTCATATTATTAAATCACCGCATTAGTTAGTATGCAACCCTTTCTAGGGCCAAATTACTCTAGAAATTTCTTCGTCAGCTACCACCCACTTAGGTAGAATAGGGATAAAAACTTGATTTAAAAGACACACTCCAAAGAGGTGCTAATATTAAATTTGGTTCCAAACATTCCAAATTACCTATAACTTAAGTTTACCTCACCCCACATTTGTGGCTAATGATTTAGTCTCTTTGGTGCACAAACCTCAATTCTTAAGGAATTTACTCAATCAATTTACTTTACCCATTTACATAATTTAGGTTAACATGTATATCTGAAACTAGTTGATTATTTAATATACTCGAACAAGGAAACATGCTCTCAGATATCCAACAAGTTAACTCTCAATTTGAAGTATCTTGCAAAACTCAAGATTGTTAGAAGTCTACCTTGTACTAACTTTATTACATACATGAATGAATAATAATCAAATTGAGTAAGGAACCCCATACATCCCTTACAAGGTGTTAACTAAGACTTTCATAAACAATTTAATCACACACTATGCACAATGGTATGATAATTCATGATGGTTATACAAAAAAATAGAAACATATAAACTTTTATGATTATACCATTAATTCCAATAGATAACTCCTACTCCCAACAATTAATTGATAGATAAGAACATTATGTACTCAATTTTTTGCTAATAATAACCTACACAATGAACAATCATTAGTAAATGCCATCATAATTAGATCAATAAATCCACCATATTTATTTCATTAATAACTAAATATTTGGTAACCAATATTTTTGGTCGATTCAATGCATCTCGTTGAACAATGGAAGGATGATGGAGATTTCTTCATGGCATCCAAGAAATACATAAATGGATTTGTTAAAGAGTTTTCAAAAAACTTTTAATTAAACACAATGGCAGGTATTAAGCGTCATGCGATGCATGCAAAATGAAGGGATTTTGATAGATGTTGCAATTACAAATGTTTTGAAAGACATGCATGAAAAATGTGGGAGCAAAGGCCAGGAAAGTGCATTGTTTGACATAAACCCTATTGGATAAATAATAAACATTGTCTGTGCTAAATGGGAGGTCTGGAATAGCATGTGGACATCCGTCTAGGTATAAAGAATAGAGGAATGTTATAGATGTTGTAGTTGCAAATACCATGATCGAGACATGCATGCAAAGCCTGAAAACATAGACAAAACCATGAATTTCTTAACATAGTGTCTCGAAGATTTTTATCTCATGGAATACAATAGAGAAAGGCTTTAAGAAGACTTTGTCTCCATCTATAGAAAAATTAGTTTCAGAAACAAAGGATATTCATCCTCGATATGGACTTAATATAGGTGAATGAAAAAGTGGAAATAGATAGGGTGATTATCTTTAACAAGAGGTTAGCTTACAAGTTATGCCAACTAAAAAGTACCTAAAAGGTATTTCCGCAAAATGCAATTAAATGCTCTCTGCGCCACTAAACTTACAATTGAAATTGTATTTTGATTTATAGCAAAGCATGCTTTTATTCCCCAATTCTTCTATCTACCTCAACTGCTATGTATGAAATCTGTTGAGAATCAAGATATTTCTTGGTGCTTTCTGGTGCCCCAAAATTTTGCATCTCACCCCCTCCGAGTATTGGGGCATCTTGCACGATTCACCCCACGCTCAAAAGATTCTTAATCCCTCTGAATTATTTTTCATGCACCAGCATGATAAAAAAATTAAGGAGATGGATCTAAATCACACCCTGTAAATGGAAACATACATAACACCTTCCAGCTACGAAAGCCTTGAAGCTATATGAACTCATCTTGACTGGTGTATTACTGATTTCCAGATTAAATAAATGACTATTCAGTTATTTATGACAACAGTGACAGTTTCATCCATCCTGCTGATGTAATCTTTAACTAGTGACAATTCCACCATGTCCCTTGGTGCCTCGAGTAATCTTGGATGTTGTATTTCAGGTCTGATGTTGCAGGATTGGGTATGTTTGTTTGGGTTGTATTGTCTTTTGCATTGTCATTTTGATGTCTTGAGATGATGCTTGGTGCTTTTGAGGTCTTTGGTATGTCCTTCAAACAAGCTTCTACTGATTATTTTTAATTTCAGATCAGTTTTAACTTTTTTTATCTATTTATTTCATTCGTGTTTAAATTATGCCGTTGTATCAATGAATGAAATATGGGTTTTAATGTTTTTTCTTTTTCTTTTGTGATAAGGATATGTTCCTTGATTTCATTTTTTTTATGGGGCAGACAACAAGGCTTTCTAAAAGTATGGATAGTTAAGTAATGTATTAAAAAAAACAATATTAATAATTTTACAATAATTCAAATTTAAATTTAATTATATTTCTAATTAGATTTTTTCATCTGTTGGAATTGAAATATAATTTTCTATATTTTTGTCGTGCCCTGGATACAGCTAGGATCGAAGGCAAATGGCTGGAGCTCCTCCTCACAAAGATATGCTATGTTGAACCATATTTTGTGCAATTGTTTGATAGTCCAAGTTCACAAGAAGTTTCTTCAGCCAGGAAAGGGGATGGAAGAGAAATCTTTTCTTTAGAACAGGCACTTCTCATATATGTGATTGCCAAATTTATGAATCACCAAATGGAAGAATTCTCACTGTTAGTGAATTCAAAGGAATGCAAATCTGTTGTGAGGGAAACTGTAACATTTATGGCTGAGATTGTACAGAAATTTGAGGGAAGAATCGATTTCAGACCTGTGAACTCACCGGCACTTCCAACTGGATTGCCTGCTATTGATGTCTTGGGTTATTCCTTAAATATACTCGGATATCTGTGCATGTGAGGACTCTCCTACCTTATCTGCAGACATGCACCAAAATCAAGAAAATGGAAAATTATTTGTAGGAAACTCTCCGGTTTCATCTGAACTCATACGATTGATGATAGATTTGCTTAGGGAGCTTGGTCCTCCTGAGGCTGTAAAGAAAGCCACGAGGCAAGCTAGCACAGGAATTACAAATCCTTGTCCAACAGATCTCAATCAATCTAAAGAAATGACAGGTGGGAGTCCTAGCAAAACCATGAGAAGCACTTTAGAAGATACGTGTGAGGACCCTTATTCATTACATGATGGGGATAAAGACAGAACAGTTCATGCTGATCAAACAGGAGATGTGTGCCCTTACAAAGGCTATCGGCGAGACATTGTATCAGTCCTTGCTAATGCTAGCTTTCGGAGGAAGCACGTCCAAGATCAGATTCGAGAATGTGGTGGTTTATTTATACTTTTGCAACGTTGTGGAGTTGACCAGAAAAAACCTTTCTTAAGAGAATAGGGCTTATGGGCAGTAAGAAATTTACTAGAAGACAATAGAGAGAACCAGCGAGAAGTAGCTGAGCTGGAGCTGCAAAATTCTGTAAATACATTGGCAATTGCAGAAATGGGCCTGAGAGTAGAAATTGATCCAAATTCAAGAAAGCCAAGGCTATTTAATTTAGCTACCTAATTTTAGAAGTCTAGGGTACGCTCCAAACACATGAAGTGGATACCTTGGGAAAAAGAAGAGTTTCAAAGCACTAACCACATCTAATTTGTCTTCTTTGTGTTTTTTACTTGGGGACATACCCAACGACGTTGCAGAAAATCTGAAAGATTTTTACCCGATAGGCTATATATAGTGTGGGGTTTCAGCCGGAAACATGTCTCACTCCTGAAAACCCCCTGTTTGTAGTTTCTGAAAAGAAGCTTCACCTCTAAGCCAGCTGATTAAAGAAATGAAACAGCAGAGCTAATGGTGATAAACAAAATAATATACCATAATGCTTTAACAAAGTAAACTGCAATCTATTAACTCATTGAAAAAAAACTTCACATTCTTCCTCTATTTTGCACAGACTGCTGTTAAAAAAAGACAAATATTGATTTTCACCTCTTTGAAACAATATAGAAGCTACATATTAATAGAGTTCAAACACACTAAAAACAGAGCATGAATGCCCAAAAAACAGGGCATACAAAGCATGCTTAATTGGCAGAAAAACAAAACTATAAAACAGAGATTTAAAGCAAACTAACTAAAAATAGGAAAGCTGCACAACGATGATAAGAAGATTGGAAGCCAGGCTAGAAAAACAAATCTTCACGCATTGAAGATCTCCTCAAGATAATAATATGCCAGCATCAATTATCCACATACTCCCCCTTGATGCTAAGAGGGCTCACAATCTTATCTCGAAGTGACAAAAACTGAACTTTTGCAACCGCCTTGGTGAAGATATCAGCTAACTAATCTTGGGTGTTGATGTGCTTCAATTCAACTTCCTTCTTCTGTACTAAATCATGGATGAAATGATATTTCAAATCAAAATGCTTTGTTCTAATGTGATGGACTAGGTTCTTTGCTAACTTGATGGCACTTACATTGTCACAATAAATCACTGTAGGCTGAATCTGCTTCTCACCAATTTCTCTTAAAACTTTTCTAAGCCAAAAAGCTTGTGTACCTGCTGAGGTGACTGCAACATACTCTGCTTCTGTGGATGAGAGAGCAACCATGCTTTGTTTTTTGGAACTCCAAGTAATCAACCCAGAACCAAAAGAGAAACAATTTCTAGATGTGGACTTATGATCATCCATACTACCTCCCCAATCTGAATCACTAAAGCCAACAAGATTGAATCTTTTAGAAGAATAGTAATGAATACCATAATTTAGAGTGCCTTTCACATACCTCAAAATTCTTTTAGTTGCCTTCATGTGTATTTCTGACGGTTGAAACAAGTGAAACTGAATATGCAATATCAGGCCTTGTGTGGGTTAGAAACATCAAACTCCCAACTATACTTCTATAATCAATCTTATCAACTAATTCAGCACCATCATTCCTACTCAACACAACTCCATGAGCACTTGGAGTGGAGTATGGTTTACAATCAACCATGCCAAACTTCTTCAACATTTCTTTTGCATATTTGGTTTGGCAAATGAAAATTTCATTTTTACATTGATAAACCTTCATTTCTAAAAAATATTTCATGAGACCAAGATCTTTCATTTCAAATTCTTTCATCATAGCAATTTTGAACTCATCTTTCATCTTAGAACTACTACCCATATACAACAAATCATCAACATACAAACTTATAATAAGAATATCATTACCTTCTTGTTTGTAGTAAAGGGTAGGTTCACTCTTACTTCTCTTGAAGCCATTCTCCTGAAAGTATCCATCAATTCTTGCATGCCATGCTCTTGGTGCTTGCTTGAGGCCATACAAATCCTTCTTCAATTTGTAGACATGATTCTCTTTTCCTTCCACGTGAAAACCTTGTGGTTGTTCCACATATACTTCCTCTTCTAAGTACCCATTCAAGAAGTCACTTTTCACATCCATATGATGTATGCTCCAATTCTTTTGAGTTGCTAATGAAATCAACATTTTGATGGTCTCTATGTGAAGCCTTTAGCAATTAATCGTGCCTTATGCTTTTTAACACTTCCATCACTGTTATGCTTAGTCTTGTAGATCCATTTGGTGCCAATCTTCTTCTTGTCATGTGGAAGCTTTGTAAGCTCCCAAGTATCATTCCTATGAATGGAATCCATCTCTTCTTTCATTGCTTACATCCAAACTTCATTAGTATATGCTTATTCAAAACATGGTGGTTCAAAATCAGCCTTGGTAAATAAAGCAAAATTAACTATCTCACCTATTGGATTTTCTTCATGTGCTTGATTTGCATTCCTTTAATAAATATCACTCAAACTTCTTACTTTCCTTCTAGAACTTGGAGTTGAAGCTGGATTTGCAATTGGACTTGAACTTGGACTTGAAGAATTAGATGAGGGGCTACTTGGTGGATTTATAGCACTTGGAGCAGAAACATTAGTGGGCTGCTCAATATCATCATTCAAAGCAGATTTTGACTTCTCCATATGGCCTTTTTGATGACCATAAACTCCCCCTTCATCAAAAACCACATCTCTTGAAACAATAAGTTTATTAGTGAGAGGATTATATAACCTGTAAGCTTTGCTTTCCTCACTATACCCAACAAAAATACATGACTCATTTTTTGCATCTAACTTTTGTCTATTCTGATCAGGTACATGAACATAAGCTAAACAACCATTTTTTTTGAAATGATTAACATTATGCCTTTTCTCATACCATGCTTCATAAGGAGTCATCTTCTCAAGTGCACTGGTGGGACTTCGATTGAGAATGTACACTACTGTAGCAACTGCATCTCCCCAATAAGAGTTACTCAATCCCTTGGTTTGTAACATGCTCATTGCCATTTCAATCACTGTGTGGTTTCTCCTTTCAGCTACCCCATTTTGTTTAGGTGTGTATGGAGTGATGAGTTGCCTCCTAATGCCATTCATATCACAATAATCTTGAAAGGCTTTTGAACAAAGTTCTCCTCCATGATCAATCCTTAAACATTTAATTTTGCACCCTTTCTCATTTTCCACAAGTGCTTTAAACCTTTTGAATGTATCAAGGGCTTCATCCTTAGTCTTCAAAAAATACACCCAACATTTTCATGAGTAATTATCAATAAAAGTGATAAAATATGATGACTTACCCAAACTCTTCGTTTGCATAGGACCACAAATATCTGAATGAACAAGTTGAAGGGGGTGATGGGCCCTCCATGCATTGCCTTTTGGAAACTTTTCCCTTTGCATGCTTTCTTTTAGCACATCCTTCACAAACCTCCTTGTGCTCTTCAACCTTGGGAAAACCAAAAACTAATGCTTTTGAGGTTAAAAGCTTCAAACTATGAAAATTTAAATGACCATACCTGAGATGCCACAACCAACTTGTATCTTCATATGCCATATTGGAAAGGTTGTTGTTATGTTCACCAAATCTCAATGGGAACATCCTATTTTTTGTCATACGCACAACTGTGACTACTGTGTTGCCCTGACTTTTATCATAAATTGTACATTTCTTATTTTCAAAGACAACTCTATAGTTCATCTCACACAATTGTCCAACACTTAACAAATTATGTTTTAACTTAGGAGTGTAATAAATATCTTTAACACTCTTCATACCTTCTTTTGTGTGGGCCTCCATAGCTCCTTTTGTAGCAACCTCTAATGATTTATTATCACCAAGCTGAATCTTTGACTTGAAACTTTCATCTTTTGTTGAAAACAACTTCCCATTTCCTGACATATGGTTAGAGCATCCAGAATCTAGGTACCAAACATCTTTACTAGTATTGTCTCCTTTAGCATAAGATAAAAATAAATTATCTAGAGGATTTCCATCACCTTCTTTAGCATAATTAACACTTTTACCTTCTTTTAATCGACATTCTCTTTCAAAATGACCATACCTATTACAATGGTAACATTGAACATTCCTTTTGTCAAATCTACCTCTACCTCTGCCTCTTGAACCACCTCTGTCTCTACCTCTTGAATTGTTCTGATTTTGACCTTTACCTTGGCTTTGATTGCTTTTGCTACTACTGCTGCCATCTTCATTCTTTGTGATTTGTACTTTGGAGGAAAAGGCTTTCTCAACACTTTCTCCAAAATAATCTTTTAATCTTTCTTCATGTGAGATCAAAGATCCAACAAGGTGATCAAATTGAAGGGTTGTCAAATCCTTGCTTTCTTCCATGATTATGGCGACATGATTCCATCTTGGTGTGAGAGACCTCAACACCTTTTTTATCAGAACCTCAGTGTTACACAGTTTCTCCAAGTGTAGCCATCTTATTGACCACATTTTTTACTCTGACATAATACTCACTCACACTTTTTGCTTCTTGCATCTTTAAATTCTCAAATTCTCTCTTTAATGTCTGTAACTTGACAACTTGGACTTGGTCACTGCCTTGGTAAACTTCTTTTAGAGTCTTCTAGGTATCCTCAGCTATCTTTGCACCTGCAATTCTTGGAAATAAACTCTTATCTAGAGCTATTTGAATATGAAACAATGCTTGATAATTTTTCATCTTAGCCTCCTTCCTAGCTGTTCTTTCATTGGCTATGCGGGCATTCCAATCAGCTAGCTCCTGGTATCCTGATTCAACAATCTCCCACAATTTTTTTCTTATTAAAAAAGTCATCATTTTTATGCACCAATAATCATACTCATTTCCATCAACTTCTGGAATGGGCAAGGTGTTAGAATTCGACATGATAATCTTTGGCAAAATTCCAACTACTAGATCTTAAACCCAAAAGAAAATCCCTGCTCTGATACCAAATGTAGTTTCTGAAAAGAGGCCTCACCTCTAAGCCAGCTGATTAAAGAAATAAAACAGCAGAGAAAGAAAAGAAACTGACACTAATGGTGATAAACAAAATAATATACCATAATACTGTAACAAAATAAATTGCAATCTATTAACTCATTGAAACAAAACTTCACATTCTTCCTCTGTTCTGCATGGACTGCTGTTAAAAAAACACAAATATTGATTTTCACCTCTTTGAAACAATATAGAAGCTACATATTAATAGAGTTCGAACACATTAAAAACAGAGCATGAATGCCCAAAAACAGGGCATACAAAGCATGCTTTATTGGCAAAAAGAAAAAAAACTAAAAAACAGAGATTTAAAGCAAACTAACTAAAGATAGGAAAGCTGCACAACGATGATAAGAAGATTGGAAGCCAGGCTAGAAAAACAGATCTCCACGCATCGATGATCTCCTCAAGATAATAACACGCCAGCATCAATTATCGACACTGCCAAGAAACAACTTGCCTGTCCCAAACTTATTATTTGATAGTTTATGCCAAAGGCATATCCAATGCTAATTGTTTAAATCAAAGGTCCACCTTTTCCAAGAAGACATGGAAGATGATCACAATGATCCTGCACGTTTATTTTTCTGTTGGTCTTCTTTCCCGCCGAGCAATTGAAACGTTCCTCTCACGCCTGAAATAATATCTTATTTGCATTTAATATGTTTGTTTAAAATGCTGCAAACTGTCAGATAGGAAGTAAATCGGATCTCAGTCGCCTCACAAAGAGTTGAAACATTCCTCTCACGCCTGAAATAATATCTTATTTGCATTTAATATGTTTGTTTAAAAGGATGCAAACTGTCAGATAGTCAGGTCTCGAAAGTAAATTGGATCTCAGTCGCCTCACAAAGTCTTGTGTTGAGATAATTTTCAGATCGACTTTTCGTTTACTGTGAATAGATTGAAGTAGCAGCTGTAAGGAGATTGTGTTTGGTTAGTCTCATTTAAAAAAAATTCTGCTTTGTAATGGTTTGGTATGTTTTTTCTGCAAATTATGCCCATTATTTTCATCGGCATGGTTGACAACAGACACAATTTGTGCTGAATCTCGAGGTTAGTCACTTGCCACGGTTTCAATGAGTTTTTTGTTTTTGAATTTGCAGGCGGCCGGATTGTTTTTTTTTGTTATTTTTTAATTTAAATTTTTAAACATTATTGCTCACTTCAGATATTGTTGATTGCAAATAGATTGAAGCAGCGACTGTAAATACTGTTTTTTCAATTTTGTGTTGCTAGGAAACTGCCTGTTTTTGGAAGACAACAGAGAGAACCTGCACTGTGGGTGTCCTCATTAATGTTTGAAAGATTTTTATAGTAAAGATTTTTAGCCCTTCATCTGCAGCAGCAACCCAATATCTTTTCCCTAAAGACAAGTTGTTTAGTATCTTGCAGTTACTCTGTTTGATTGCCTCCATAGGAACACTCTGCAATAAAACAGGCGCAGTAGTCACCTTCAGGATCCCCCACACCAATCTGTTGATTTTTATGCTTCTGTGAAATGATAAACGCTATTATTTAGGAGCAATGCTCTAGGGAAAACTGGACCTATCTAATCCACCTTAAATGCCTTCACCTACTAAGCATTGGGTGTCATTCACTTTTGATATCATGCTCTGTTGATGTACGGATTTCTTCTCAGATTTTTTTCCTTTCTTTTTTGATAACTTGATGTTTACAACAAGGTCGTAGCAATTTTTAGCATTTTTTTTAATTCAGGCCTGATATCCTTTTTTGAATCTAATTTAAGAACTTAAATTTTATTTTCATTTTATTTTAGTACAGTAGGCTTTCTCCCAGGTCTCATTTTTGCTTTTGGAGACCTTCGAATTCTGATACATGCATGTTCACCCGCTGACAGGTATTCCATGTGGAAAATCCCGGAAAAGACATCTTAGAAAAATGATATTGGTAGATGGCACGGGCTGATGGTGTAATTTCACTTTGCGTGGTACTTAATAAAATGACGAGTGCACAAGAAATTTCCCTTTGTTCAGATCTGAATGTTTTTTTCTTGATGTAAGTGAAACAGGGGCGGGGGGTGGAATTGATATTCTTTATTCAACCTCCTAATTCATGTAGATAGGATTTAAAACATGAAACTTCAGTTTTCTGATATGCCATCATTCATAGTGTTTTAAACCTATCTTTATGTATTTTACCTCATTAAAAATTATGTTCATTTTCTAGATGAAATACTATCATTTTTTGTTTTCAAAAAAGAGAGACTGAAAAAAAAAAATGAGAATACAGTAGCAGAATCTAGAAATTGATATATAAACAGAAACCTCGCGTGAAATAGAATCTAGAGAAAAATCTCAAAGAGAGCCTATACTATGAAAGCTGGTGCGACTTATGATCAACAGTGCAACTGTGTTTGCATTCAAATGTGTTGTAGTTTTGTATCCAAAAACACACAATCTAGACAACAAACGACCAGCCTGGAACAATAACAATAAAGTAATAACAAACATAACGAAAAGCAATTATATGATCTTGATTAAACCAAAGAAAGAAAATATATTATAAGCTAAATAACGGAAATTTAATGAGATGGTTAAGAATTCAAAACCTTTGTGTGTGAAGAATCACCAGTAATACTTGTGGCTGACATAGAGAGAACGGTGGTGTCTATTAGGGAGCCTGCAAAAAAATGTTCAGGCTCTTATTTTGATGTTTGACCTCCATGGGAAGTAAAACGGAAATATTGATTGAATTTGGATATTGTGCGTGCTCTTAAACTACTATGTGTAAAATTGTAGAACAAAGAGTGCTTGTAACAATGAATACTAGTAAATTCAAGTCTACAGAAATGCTAGTATTTAATGTGCATGGAAATAGAAGAGTGAGGCAAACAAGGAAAGGGATATATACGAGCTCCACAAGAAAAAAGAGAGTATCATAATAATGCTAAGAACAGCTCAATTATTTGCCAAAATACACAAGGAAATATGCAAAGATGAATAGTAAAACTTAGAATGAATATTAAGGGCTACAAAATAAAAGAGGATACAAAAATGAACAAAACAGTGTCACTTAGTATAGGAAGTCCTCAAAATAATGTCTTTCTTGACGAGTGAACAAAAGCTATTTTTGCTCTAAAAAATGTTCCTTCAATAAAAGTCCAACAAAATAAAATAGAAGGTTGTCATGAAAGGTTGTAAGTTAGAAATGGTTGCAACAAAAGTATATGAACATATAACACAGTTCCAATGGAAAAGTGTGATCATAGTGAAATAGCTCAAAATTCTCATGGAAATGTTGTAAAAGAATGCTCAAAAAACCAAAAGAAAGATGTTAAAGAGATTGTTGTTAATGAAGACCTCATTCAAAAGATTAACTAGTTCAAAGATGCATGAAAGAAAAATTGAAGAAAATTCTTCTCCTTATCCCATGATTAGATTTAGCAAAAGAATTAGGAGAATGCTGACCTAAACTTGATAGGAATTGGCGGATCAAACATTACCAAAGAAGTAAATGGATGCATGAAATGCCCCACTTAAAAATTTAATTTGCTTCTAAGGAGCCTCCTTACTCCTTGTAGAATAGTATCAAAGTCTCGGGCAGAGCATGCCCAGTTAGGGTAGAGTTAGAATAGATAATGGCCACATACACCTATTGAAATGGGAATATATAGAAAATGAAAGTAACAACAACAAAAAAAGCTTGGTAAGATTTGACAACTTGAAATTTCTTATTTTAGATGAACAAATTAAGTCGAATATAAAAATCAGGTTGGAAAATCAGAAGTAAGTATTTGCTAACATAAAGAATAGCTTCAGGTGAGCATGTATTGCGCTAGTGCCTCTAGATTTTTCTTTTT